>CAUYLG010053531.1:0-42213 GCA_963573385.1 Cacajao melanocephalus | reverse complement strand
TCCTTTGTAGGGACATGGATGAATCTGGAAACCATCATTCTCAGCAAACTGACACAAGAACAGAAAATCAAACACTGCATGTTCTCACTCATAGGTGGGTGTTGAACAATGAGAACACATCGACATAGGGAGGGGAGCATCACACACTAGGGTCTGTTGGGAGGGGATAGAGGGGACAGCAGGGGGTAGGGAAGTTGGGGAGGGATAACATGGGGAGAAATGCCAGATATAGGTGACAGGGGGATGGAGGCAGCAAACCACATTGCCATGTAGGTACTTATGCAACACTCCTGCATGATCTGCACATGTACCCCAGAACCTACATGCAATTTTATATATATACATATTTAAATCACTGTAGTCTATTTTAAAATTATGACTGTTTTGTCTCTACTTGCTAGGCACTATTGAGGTAGGAGATTACATTACCCCTAACATCAGTGAAAGTTCACAGATTACGGGGGCCATGGTTATGACCAAGTCCTCTCTTATCCAGAGCCTCTGAGAGAAGGAACACAGGCTGGCTGACCTCAGGCAAGCCTTGTAGCCTTCATTTCCCTTACGTAAAGGGAGGGAGTTGAACTAGTTGATCTCCGAGGTCGTTTCCAGCCCTAACAATCTGTGAATGTGGGCAAGGCCACCGCTCAGGCGGTAAATACCTGCTGGATTATATCGTGGTCTCTCCCTTTTCCTACCTGCTCTTTGCCAGCTTTCATGTTCAATTTTCCCACCAAACAGGAACACCAGAGGCAAGAGGCTTACAGCAGGTACCACCCCTGCTTGCTGCCAAATATCTCCCTAGGCTCACCACTGCCTGCATGGATGGGCCTGTGCCAGAAATTGGCCTGCTTTACTCCCCTTCCACAAATAAGCTTTAAAGTACTCTCTTGAAGAGTGAGAAGCTGCCAGTGGTACTGGCAGTGAGTTTTATAATTATTTTTTGATACTTTCCATGTGGCTTTTGGTCCGAGGGCAGCTTGTTTGGGTTGGGTTGTTGGAGGGATTTCCCATGGATATGGTTTTATACCTGCCAGCCATGCAGGATGCAGCGTGGTGGGGGAGCTCCTTGCTCCGCTGGCCCTCCGCTAACCAATATGTGATTGCTCTCTCTGCAGCCCTAACCATGCTGTTGGTGGTGCCTCATCCACAGCTGCTGCAGAGAGCCTCAGACCACTCAGCTTACAAATACTAAGCTGCTTTTTGAAGGCATCTTCTCTAAAATGATGCTGCAGATAGCAATGAAGGATAATCAGAACAGCATATTCTGGTGGCCCTGCTCAGTGTTGGCCTGATTATTCGTCCTCACAATAGCCATTTCAGGGGAGGCTTTATCTGCATTTTTGGAAGGAGGGTGATGGAGATGTTGATTAACAGTCAGTACAGAGTTGAACTAAATTGGAATGCAGACCTTTCTGCCTTCACAGCAGATGTTCTCTCTGCTGCTCGGCACTGCCTCTCAATATAGCCAGTTTTAGACTTAGATCCCTGAAGGGCAACTAGATTTGGATAGTTGATCAGAAGCCCAGGTTTAATTCTCTAACCTTGTTTCTATGGGGAAAAAAATGGATTCCTACTTTTAAACACACTTAAAGACTTTGGTAATATTAACCCTTTTTAGGTGGAGGGGAGGCTTGCTATGCTTGTTGATTTAAATTCCGTGATAATCACTCAGGTACCTCTTTAAATATTAAGACAGTGAGGTTACTTGAGAATTGGCCTACTGTACATTTCCGGTCATATATTATGTTTCCTCATCTCTCTCTCTTGCTTAAAATAAACAAAAAATACTCCTCTACCAACAGCAACAAAACATACAACTAGAGATTAGGAAATGAGGAAGACTGTAACACTTCATTTTAAGATACATGGATCTCGAGGTTTGAATCAAAATGATGGTGTTTTACAGTTCACGTCTGTTTAATTGTGACACGGTACACCTGCTTGCTCTTAAGAAGAGAAGTAACAGAAGTACGGGGACAGGGGATGGTGACGTGGACACCCAATAACTCTTCTCCAGTGATACCGTGATGAGTTAAGCATAAATGAATCAGAAACAGATGGATTTTTTCCCCGTTGAAATACACATGGGTTTAAAAACCAAGGAAAAATATACTTGGAAAAAAATGTTCTTTGTTAAAGCCCAAATGTTTGAATTATAATTTAAGATTTTCATAGGTTCCAGCAAGTAGTTGTGTGCACTCATCTCTAATTTAGATGGGGTGTGTGAATAAGCTGAGCATTTAAACTATTCCGTGGAGCTGCTGTCAGGGAGGCATAACAGTCCTGTAAAATGACATAAGGCACAAGGGCCTTATGTGCAAACTCGTTTCACATGGGTTCTTGGGTATTGAGTAACATGAATTTCTTGTAATTTGACTCTTGAAAATTTCATAAGGTTTTACCTCAATCTTTGTGTGTGAAAGTGGAAACAGTTTCAAAGAGGTACCTCCAGGTATGGTGCTGGACATCTTTATGGTCCATCCTCCTGTCAAGGGTGCGGTGTCATCTCCACGTCCTTGTGCTTAACTGGTTTTTCTTCGTTGTGTCAGGTTCGACTGAAGCCAGTATTCCCCATAATTTGTTCGCTAGCTGCAGGTGTTCCCGTGAACTTTGACTTAACTTAGACTTCACTGTAAAGTAGAAAAATGCAGAAAGGTGTCAGTTGGATATCAGGAAAGTCTCCCGACCAAACAAAAGCTAGGTATGAGGAGAGATTTCCCAGTCATCTTCCTCTGACAAGGGCTTTCATTGTTTGCTTGGCTTACCTTGTCATAGAATCTTTGAGGAACTCTGGGAATGGTGACCTTTCAAGAGCACATTTTTCCTAATTAAGAAGCTATTAACTCTGAGCAGACCCACGTTTGTTTCCTGACTTTCCATGGCTTTCCCCTGATATTTCTGCCTGAGTATCTTGTCATCATCTTAAGGTGCACGTAGAGAAAACCCTTTTGTTTTGTTTTGACAAGTCATTAAGCAGCTTCTCTGCCTAATGCCTCTGTGCTTGTTGGGAGGGAAAATATCCCTCTTTACATTTATGGCCTCTCCACACTGAACTTCTACCAAATTATTTTATTTCATTCTCTCAGATATCCACTGGTTCTCACTTTTACTTTTTGCGTGTGTAGCTTGGTACCTTTTGCTCATAGCTTATTTGTGTGGTTTCACAATAACTGCCTTGCTTCCTTTCAATCTCTGGAAAATTCTCTTTAACTCCAAATCATTTTTATCTTGTTTTTTACTTGGTCCCTTTCTCGTAAACTATTTCTTTTAGCATTAAATGTGGTGTTACCTAAACTTGCAAAGCCTCCCTTCATTAGAAACTTTGTTTTCTAACTCTCATAATCACCATCCAGTGTCCCATTGGATTTTTTGGTCTAATCAGACCAGGCTGTTCTCGCGTCTCCTTTCTACCATTTTTTTTTTGGTGGTTGTTCATGAATTATGTTGTATGCTGTATTCCGTGTCTAAAATACTTATATTTTCACCTGATTAGTATCTTTTCATCTCATTAAAACATCTCTAATGTTATTTGAAAAAATAATGTCTACTTGATTGGTAACAAAAATATATGGCTGTTGACATATAAAATTTCACCTCAAAGGAAGCTTTAGCTCCTTTAATGAAAGGATGATTATAATGACCATATGAATTTTGCTGGGATTTTAATTTTCTCAGCTGGCTTTTGATGTTCTGCCTCATTGATTCATTCACTTACTTAGGACCAATTTATTGAACACACATTATACTCCCATACTGTATTAAACACTTGGCATAAAATCTTGAATCGTATGTCAGCCTGTCCTTGGAAATTACATAATCTGAGGAACACAGATATGTATAAATTATAGTAGAGTATATATACTATGATGAATATTTTAATGGAGGCCTGAGAGGACATGGCATGGGGAGCAAAACAGTCAGCAAAGGAAAGGGAGGTGTCTCTGAGGAAGTGGCATTGGACTTGAGCCTTCTTGGCTGAGGGAGGTAATGGGGAGAACCGGAGTGTTGGTAGAGAACAAAACTACAGAGGCATGGAAGCGTGGGAAAGGAGGATGTGTTGGAGGGAAGATAAAACAATAGGTGTGGTTAGAATGTGGGGTATGGTAGGAGCAGTAATAGGACATCTGGTCAGGTGGTAGGTTAGACCAGATTTGTGACCACTCTGAATCATATCTCAAGAGTTATTGGAGGTTGTGTAACGCTTTTGTTAGCGTGTGTGTTTGCATTTAGCATAATGAAATGATATAATTTGTTTTTGAAACTATAACCTTTACATCATTGTAGAGGGTAGATTTGAGAAAAGAGAACTGGGGAGATGATTTAGGAGGCTATTCCAAAGATCCAGGTGAGAGATAAGGAAGGCTTGAAGTAGGCTGTGGCAGCAGGGAATGGAAAGGGCCAACTTCTTACATAGCAGAATTCAGTAATCGATTGAATTCAATGGTCAAGTAAAGAGAAGCAGCTGATGAATCTAGGAGACATTGCTTATGTGAATGACAGTAAAATTTACTGAGATAGGAGGACAGGAAGAAAAACCAGTTGAGGGTGGGCAGACAGCATCTACTTGTTGACCTGTTGAGTTGGAAGTGGCTGGGAGGCATCCAACCAAAGCTGCCGAAGGCATTTGGAAATGCAAAATGGGAGCCAAAAGAGGGAGTTTGCCTTAGAGAAATAACGACTTGTCATGTCTTTACCCTTCCGTGGCCTGAACAGTGGTAATTTTTTATGTGCTTAAAGAAAATTCTTAAGAACATTACTGCTCGTGCCCGCATTGCTCTTATTTCTCTCAGATATTTTCATGTTTCCTAGATAAATTTTTTCATGACCATCTCTTCTGCGGCTACAGGTTTTGATGCTGACTCTGTTTTTCTATAAGAGTCTTTTTATTTTAGGCCTCAATTTGAGACTTTTTAGAGAACAATTTCATGTTTTATGCCATTGTTAGAGAACCATTTTTAGAGAACAATTTCATGTTTTATGAAGTTGTAGTTCTGTGGCTAACCATGTTTTTTTCTGTATTGTAAAAGAGAGAAGCCAAGCACATTTCTTTTGGTTTAGACATTTCGGGCAGGTGATTTCACAGATAGTGTATCTTGGCAATCTTCTCATTCTTTTCTTTATATCATTGGGTAAATTGGAAACTTCTAATTTACCCATGAGATAAATTTGGATTTTCAATTTGGAGTTATAAAAATTCATGCTTCAATTGCCAGCCACAGCAGCCAGTGTTATAGTTCGCCAGTGTTATTTAAAAAGGCTTTGTACGTTAATCTGGTTTTTGAATATGTGTAGTTTATTTCTTAATTGAGGAGACCATATTCTATACAGTTTCAGTGTAGGATCTATAAATTTTCTTAGTTGATACAATCTCTACCATTTATCCTATAAATAGAATCTCCTGTGTGCTACTATCAAACATCTGTCAGGACTCATTTTTCAAAGAGCTTTTGAATATAGAGTCAGGGGTAATTAAATTAAATACTTAATAACCAGTATAGTTCATATATATGGGCAAGTGTGTGGGTTTATTTAAAAATACACTGCTGTCTTAGTCCGTTGAGGCTACCATAAAAGCTACCAATAAGACATATTGGCTTACAAACAACAGAAATTATTTCTCACAGTTCTAGAGACTGGGAAGTTCAAGATCAAGGTGTTAGCAGATTTGAGGTTTAATGAGGGTCTACTTCCTGATTCATAGAAGACTGGCTTCCCTGTGTTCCCACATGGTAGAATGGATGAGGGAACTCCCTAGCATCCCTTTTATAAGGACACACTAATGACCTACCAAAGGCCCCACCTCCTACTACCATGGCACTGGAGGTTACGATTTCAATATCTGAATTTTGAGGGGCCATAATCATGCATTATATAGCAGCTGCCATACAAATATTACATGATTCCAACCACCCATATACAGTATCTAATAGGAAAATTTGTAAAGTCAGAAAGTAGAATAGAGGTTACCAGGGGCTGGGGGATAGAGAGTTATCGTTTGATGGGTACTGAGTTTCTGTTTGGGATGATGAAAAAATTCCAGAAATGGGTAATGATGTGATGATTATACAACATTGTGAATATATTTAATGCCACTGAGTTGTATACTTAACAAATATTACTTAGGCATAAAATATGCATCATAAAACTATCTACTACACTGTTATACATTTGATATTTCTAAGCTATCTGTTCATCCCTGGAAATTATCAGTGTAATGTTTTGTTCTGTAAATGATGTCACTGTCTGAGCTCAGATGTGACACAGGGAACTGCATCAAACGCTTCCCAGCTTCTAAGTTCCCCATTAAATTGACAGTCAGTTGGGTCCCTTGAACTGGTACTTTATTATAGGTGAAAAATGATTGGATGATGCTCACCTAGAAGTCAATCCTGGGCTGGGCACTGTGGCTCGCACCTGTAATCCCAGCACTTTAGGAGAGGAGGTGGGTGAGTGACTAGGTCAGGAGTTCGAGACTAGCCTGGCCAACATGGTGAAACCCCATCTCTACTAAAAGTACAAAAACTTAGCTGGGCATGGTGGCAGGCACCTGTAATCTCAGCTACTTGGGAGGCTGAGGCAGGAGAATCACTTGAACCTGGGAGGCAGAGATTGCAGTGAGCTGGGATTGCGCCACTGTACTCAAGCTCAGGCAACAATCTGAGATCCTATCTCACAACCCCCCCCCCCCAAAAAAAAAACAAACAGAAAACCACACACACAAAACATAGCAAGCCAATTCTTACCACATGGCCTAAGAAGAAAAATATCACTACCAGCCGCCAATTGTGACCCCTTACACATGCTCTGAAACACACGTGCCCTTGCTGCTCACAACAGCTGTGTAGTTTCAGCAGCCACTGGAAGCCACTCACATCTGTGCTGGCACCACTCAGAGATCTATTACCTGCTTTCCTGGCTGCCACTGGTGACATAATTAGGTAGCTTGTAGTCTCAATAAAAATACAAGTTCTTTTTACCAACTGGTATGGGAGTATTTCAGTATTTTAACCGTTAGTACCTTCCATCTGAATGTCAACCCTGGTTGCATACTACAACGTATTTCTTTTTTTGTTGTTTGTTCAATAAGACAGGATCTCATTGTGTCACCCAGGCGGGAGTGCAGTGGCAGGATCATGGCTTACGGCAGCCTCAACCTCCTGGGCTCAAGCAATCCTCCTGCTTTAGCCTCCCAAGTGGCTGGAATTACAGGTGTGCACTACTGTGCCAGACTAATTTATTTTCTTTTCTCTCTTCTCCTCTTCTCTTTTGACAGAGTCTCACTATGTTGCCCAGGCTGTTCTCAAACTCCTGGGCTCAAGCAATCCTCTCACTTTGGCCTCCCAAAGTGCTAGGATTACATGTGTGAGCCAGTGAACCCAGCCTGCAATGTTCTTAAGAGTTTATAGTAATAGCGTTCATAAAAAGTAGCTTATAATGGCTTATTTCTTAAAGATTAACATATTATGGCTGGACTTGACCTGGATTCCATGTTGACTCCTTATATTTTGGGTAGTTTAGCAGTATTGCTATTGGTTTTGAGATGGGGAAAAGATCATTCTCACCTTATCACAGGTTGAGGCAGAGATAATTTTTCTTGACTTTGCAAATAATCTTTCCTGAAGGGTGGGGGTAGTGCCAAA
Organism: Cacajao melanocephalus; assembly: GCA_963573385.1. Lineage (NCBI taxonomy): Eukaryota > Metazoa > Chordata > Mammalia > Primates > Pitheciidae > Cacajao > Cacajao melanocephalus. The sequence goes on along the minus strand of CAUYLG010053531.1, from coordinate 34,573 downwards.
GTTCCTGCTTAAAGTATTTTGATGTTTGATCTGGGCATAGACCCACTTGTTTTGTCTCTTTTCTACATGGTATGAATAGCTTATGAGTTATGAATTTGAACCATTTTAGAAATATGAAAATGCTGTGAAAGCTCCTCAGTTCCTTTCCCTAGAGTCCTTCCTTGTGGCTTCACAAATATGGATTCTTATTTGTACCATTTTTACATTAAATCTTATTTGTATATGTATTAGGCTGTTCTTGCATTACTATAAGAAATACCTGTGACTGAGTAATTTATAAAGAAAAGAGGTTTAATTGACTCACAGTTCTTCAGGCTATTCGGAAAGCATGGTGCAGGCATCTGCTTGGCTTCTGAGAGGCCCTAGGATGCTTAGAGTCATGGCAGAAGGTGAAGGGGAACAGGCACATTATATGGCCAGAGCAGGGACAAGAGAGAGAGGGAGTAAGGAGAGAGATGCCACACACCTTTAAATAATCAGATCTCCTGAGAACTCACTATCACAAAGATAGTGCCCAGCCATGAGCAAGCCACCCCTGTGATTCAAACACCTCCCACCAAGCCCCACCTCCAGCACTAGGAATTACAATTCAGCACAAGATCTGGGTAGGAACAAATATCCAGTTTATATCAGTATCCTTTAGAAAATCTTCTGCCACATTTGATTTTTTTCTCTATGTTCATGATTCTTTGTGTTGAAAGATAAGCTCATGGTGTGTTTGTGTGTGTGTGAGCAAACAGAGTGGAATGAAGCAGCATCTCATGACCACCACGCCCAGCTAATTTTTTTTTTTTTTTGAGTAGAGATGAAGTCTTCCTATTTTGCCCAGGTTGGTCTCAAACTCCTGGGCTCAAGTGTTTCTGCCACCTTAGTCTCCCAAAGTATTGAGATTACAGGCATGAACCACCATGGCTAGCTGACCTTAATATTTTTTATAGAAAACTTATTTTGTCAATTGGTACTCAGGTATCTAAGTCCAAGAACATTCTAGCAAATGGAAAATAGTTTTAGTTCCATATTTTTTCATAATTAAATGTATAATTATTTCACCCTCCAGTGAACTTACCATCTTTGGATCTCCATTTAGAAAACATTCTTTACGAAATATTTTGGTATGAAAGATATATTTATGATCTCTTTTCATGTTAGGCTAAATTTAGAGGCTGTGAAATTTTAGGCCTTTTGAACTTTTTTCATTCTGTTGTTGAATGAAATTTTCTAATGAAAAATAGGAATTCTTTAGGAATTCCATTAAAAGATTCTTCCCACCAGTAGGAGCTATTATTCCAAAGTGAAGTTAGAGAATTTCAAATTAAATCTTGCATACTATTTGAACTCTCACCATCGAATTATTTCAGTTGCTCCTTTGCATTTTCAGGATTAATTTCAAGGTCTTCCTGTTTGCAAGATTTGTGTCATAATTGCAGTTTGGTAAAAGCTTAGAAAACTTAAGTGATTTACCATTTCGTTGATTGAGCTTCAATTACTTTATTAAATATTTCTACTTGACTTTGAACAGAATGCAGAAATTCAGTGGATTTCTGTATAAAAATAGGTCAGTACCATCTTAGGACACTAGGGTCGATTTACAAAATAGTTCTACAAATTTTCTAAAATCCAGCTGATGATAAAGGAGCAAAGAGAGAAAATACTGCCTGTCAGAGGCATGTATAAGCAGTATCAGCTTTGCCACCAAAATGTTGTTTCTAGTTGCTTTCACTGTGTGTGTGTATAAATTATATAGCTATATATATTTATAGTTAACTATATATACACATATAGTTATATATAATATACACTTACATATATAAAGTAATTAAAAACACAATCTGTTCAACTATGGTGTGTATGTGTGCGTATACATACAGTTAAAATAACTAATGTTATGAAAAATGTTAAAGAAATATTAACACACACACACTTGGTAATTTTGTAAACTATAGCTATTTTGATTAGTAGACTATCACAGTTTGGGCAAAATTTCCAATTATTTCAACCTTTTGCATTTCTTAATTTAGTAAAAACCATGTTTTTACTAGGATGCTGTATTCCGCCATTTTTTTTGTCTTGTATTTATGTTACAAAAACAAATACTTTTTAGTGGTAAGTTTTTAAACTGAATTTGCAATAGCAATTACAGTTGCAATATTGTCAGCTTTTCAATTAAGACATAGTGAACTTCCCGAAGCTTTAGTCTGTTCTAGAAAGCGAATGAGGAAGCAAATGATTATTGGCATTCACTTAAGTGACTTTTTTTGAAGCATCTGGTGACAGTGATTATTTAACTGTTTGCAAATCTGTGCCAATGAGTCAAGCATCCAGTTAATGGCATTGTTCCATTTTTCTTATGTGAGAAAGAAATCTTGAAATTGTAATAGGTGAAATTAATTTAGGGGAACAGCTATTCTACCTGAATGAAAAGCCATGCATCAAAGAGTGATGCATAAACACACCTTCTGCAGCTGCACATGATACATCATCCTCAGGCACATCTTCTGAAAACAACTACCAATTTTTGAAGTAGACATTGAAGTAGACATTGGTGCTTCTTGGGCAGATTGTGGTCATGTGGTCAGTGATGCCCTGTGGCTCCAGTGGTGGGTGGTAAATGTTGACAAACATTCTGTTCAAGTTACATGCTCATCATCAATTTTCTTTTGAAATGGAAACTCAGTGCTTAATTTTTCACTAAATATGTATTTTTATTTGTTGAGCTTATCGCTGCTAGGAGGGTTCGTTGCAATATTACAAAGCATTACCAAAAAATAAAAATAAATAAATAGTCATAGCTTTCCACCACAGTATATGCTAAAACCACTGTAGCAAGAGTGTTCAGACGCCTCTCTGCATGTTCTTCAGCAGGACTGGCTGTGAGGCCTTTATTTCCTACACACATTTTACAAATACCAAATTTGTGCTTCTTTGCATTTTCCATTGCTCCAGTTAACTGGTGAATTAAAAGCTTCATGCCTTTTGCAATTGAGGCATGTGACTGGTTTGGGGAGCAGCTTAGAATACCTCGCCCATCATTATTTGAGATCAGGAATAGCTGTCTGAAGCCACTCGTATTAAGAAGAAAACCTACGCAAAAGCATTCAGGACATAGGCATGGGCAAGGACTTCATGACTAAAACACCAAAAGCAATGGCAACAAAAGCCAAAATAGGCAAATGGGACCTAATTAAACTTAAGAGCTTCTGCAGAGCAAAAGAAACAATCATTAGAGTAAACCGGCAACCAACAGAATGGGAAAAAATTTTTGCAATCTGCCCATCAGACAAAGGGCTAATATCCAGAATCTACAAAGAACTAAAGCAGATTTACAAGAAAAAAACCAAACAAACCAATTCAAAAGTGTGCGAAGGATATGAACACTTTTCAAAAGAAGACCAATATTTGGCCAACAAACATATGAAAAAATGCTCATCATCATTGGTCATTAGAGAAATGCAAATCAAAACCACATTGAGATACCATCTCACGCCAGTTAGAATGGCGATCATTAAAACACCTGGAGACAACAGATGCTGGAGAGGATGTGCAAGGACATCTTCTTCCTATGGGAAGAGGAACACTTCCTATAGGAACACTTTTACACTGTTGGTGGGAGTGTCAATTAGTTCAACCATTGTGGAAGACAGTGTGGAGCCTCATCAAGGACCTAGAAATAGAAATTCCATTTGACCCAGCAATCCCATTACTGGGTATATACCCAAAGGATTATAAATCATTCTATCGTAAAGACACATGCACACATATATTCATTGCAGCGCTGTTTACGATAGCAAAGACCTGGAACCAACCCAAATGCCCATCGATGATAGACTGGACAAAAATGTGGCACATATACACCATGGAATACTATGTAGCCATAAAAAACGATGAGTTCATGTCCTTTGTAGAGATATGGATGAACCTAGATACCATCATTCTCAGCAAACTGACACAAGAACAGAAAACCAAAGACTCTATGTTTTTACTCGTAGGCGTGTGGTGAACAATGTGAACACTTGGGCACAGGGAAGGGAACAACGCTTACAGGGCTGGATGGGAGGTGGAGGGGAGGGACAGCGTAGGGGGACGGGGAGGATGGGAAGGGATAACACCAGGAGAAATGCCTGACATAGGCGACAGGGGGTGGGGGTGGGGTGGGGATGGAGACAGCAAACCACCATGGCGTGTATGTATGTATGCAACAATCCTGCAGCATGCAGGACATGCACATGTGCCCCAGAGCCCAAATACAATAAAAAAAAACTATTTTATTAGGGAGTGCTGTGTATACTGTCCTTGCAAGTAAAGTGTCAGTTGAGTCAAGACGGAAAAGCATCTAGAAAACAGCATCAGTTGAATACTAGTTGTTTCTAGATTTAACTGCATGCTACAGTGATAACTTTGTTGACAGCAGGAGTATCTCCCATAGGAATAGGTAAGACCATGGCAGAAATAAGTACAAAGTGGCTTATTGTGATGTTAAAAGAAACTGAACCATTGTGGTTTAGGTTAATGCAAATGCTAATAAAAAAGACTTTAAAAATTAAAACTGCAGCAATAGAACAAATGTTATCATGGGCAGGATGCCAGGACTACAGGTGTAAACCATGACTGTTTCTACCAGCTGGGACATGTGATTGTCCTAATTATCAGTAATCCTCCCTAGAAGGTTGATATTACCACTCCCTTTACATAGGAAGAAATTTAGGCTCAAGCAGTTTAAAAACCTTATGAAGGATCAGAGACTAGTAAAAAAAATTCTGTATAATTCTAAACTCTTATCCCACTGTAAGAGGGATATAGTGGCCCTTGTAATATCTGACAACCTTAAGTATAGAATGAAGGTACAATGCTAAAGAATATGTAGCTCCTCAATAATTGCTGATATGATAAAAAATAATTTAAAATACATACATATTTCTAGAGCCTTTATGTTGTATGCAAGAGAATTACATAAGAGGTTAAATTTTGAAGATTTTTGCAGAGAGAGCATCATGGAGCTCAGAGGCTCAGGGGTAGAATTGAGGGAGGTAGTCTTCCAGGGACAGAGGCAGGAGGTTGCAGCCAAGCCTGAGTGTGAGAGAGCTGAGATATGCAGGACTTGCCTTGTAGGTTTGTTGAGAAGGTACTGAAGGGCAGGTCAGCTGGTCAGAGGAAAAACAAATGAGGTTATCTCCACTATTAAGAGAGTGAGCTTCTTGTATTCAGAGTTCAAAGGAAAGATACCCCAAGGCCCTAAGGAGAGGGCTGGCTGGTTGGAGTTTTGGCTTTTCCCTTTTATTAATCAACATATTGTAACTAAGACCTTCATTTTGTTCAGAATTCTGCGCCCTCCAAGCCAGACCAGCCTAGTTCTCAATGCTATGAACATTATGACGTGTTTCTGTCCTACTTTTCACAGGCAGCATGGTAGAAACCTGAGGCCCTTTCTCATCTTTCTTCTCCAGGACTGACAGGATCAGTCCCCAAATGTATCTCTTGTGCTTCCCACAGCAGCGCTTGCAGCTAGTGTGTGGCTCCCATCTCTGTAAAGATGGCCACATGGATTTGCAGGTCTGTGATGTGATTTCCTTAAATGCTTCTAAATGTAGAACCACTTTGATTTGATTTGATAGCAAAAGATGGAAAAGCAGCCTCCATCTCAAATTTTGTTACATGCTATTACCGTAGTGCTTTTTAAATTTTTTTTTTGGAGACAGAGTCTCGCTCTGTCACCCAGGCTGGAGTGCAGTGGTCCGATCTTGGCTCTCTGCAACCTCTGTCTCCTGGGTTCAAGGGATTCTCATGCCTCAGCTTCCAAAGTAGCTGGAATTATAGGCACACACCACCATGCCCTGCTTATTTTTTGTATTTTTAGTAGAGGTGGAGTTTTACCATGTTACCCAGGCTGGTCTCGAACTCCTGGCCTCAAGTGATCTGCCTGCCTCGGCCTCCCAAAGTGCTGGGTTTACAAGCATGAGCCACTGCGTCCCACCTGTGTTCTTGAATTTTTAGAGAGACTTCAAAATTACATTTAAAAACAGAAAAGAAAAACCATAGTATAGTATTTTACAGTGTAATAGTACTAGAAAAATACTTGTATACCTACCACCTAGAATTAATATAAATTACATTTTATTACATTTCTATTTCATTTTATTTAAAAAGTTAGTAGGGAAGTGCTCTGTGAACTTATCCAAATCCTACTCCCGTCCTTTGTCAGAAGAAACTGCCACTGTGAATTTCATGAATTTCCTTCCACCTCTCTTTTTATACTTTTATCAAATATGTGTATAACTGTATTTTTAAATTTTAAATGTTTATATAAATTTTATATATTATATTGCATAAAGCAACCTCTAAATATTTTATGTCACACTATACTTTAGTGATCTACTCATGTTGATACATAAGAGATCTGGTTCATGAATTTTAATGGTTTTATAGTATACTATTTCCATCATACAACTATATCAGAGTTTATGCATTTCTCTACTGATAAACATATAGATTTATGTCTATCAGAGTCACAGCTAAAAACAGATGGCACACTCATCCTGGGTAACTGAGGAGAATTTAATAAAAGGACTCTTTACAACTATGTGGGTAATGTTTCAGAATATAACAAATAATCTAACAAATATTGCATACAATATAAAGGCCCCATCAATGCAATGTCCCAGCGAAGCAGCAGTATGCCCATTACCACTCCTAGGCTTGACCCAGGGTTACTGTTTCCTTGAGAAAGCTGTCTAGAGAGGCCTCACACAAGCCATATCTTCGTAAAGATGCAGCCACCTCCCCAAGATTCCTCTAATAGAGAAGCTGAATGCAAACACCTTGATGATATTCTCTTCCTTCCCTTCATCTTCCTGGTGGGGCTTCCCAAGGGACAGATGAACTTGCTGGGAACACAGAGGGCAAGGGAGCGCCACCACACCTGGCTAATTTTTGTGTAATATATGTATTTTTAGTAGAGACGGGGTTTCACCCTGTTGGCCAAGCTGGTGTCGAACTCCTGAATTCAAGCCATCCACCCATCTTGGCCTCCCAGAGTGCTGAGATTATAGTCATGCTGAGCCACCATGCCTGGCCGCTGCCATGTTTTAGCAACTATAATTTAAATCTGTATGCTATTAGATAATAAGTTTTATCTGGAAAGCAGTTTCCCTCCCCCTCCCCCTCCCCCATCTCCCCCTCCCCCCTCTCCCTCTCCGTCTCCCCCTCCCCCGTCATCTCCTCCTCCGCCCCCCCCCGTCTCCTCCTCCCCCGTCTCCTCCCCCTCCCACATCGTGGTCATCGTCATCGCCGCCGCCTCCTCCTCCTCCTCCTCCTCCTCCTCCTCCTCCTCCTCCTCCGCCCCTCCCCGCCTCCCCTTTATTTGGACCTTGACTCTTTCATATGAAGTTTATAATCAGTTTGTCAATTTCCATGTTTTTCTTCTTTTTATTGGAATCACACTGACCATTTACATTCATTAGGTAAAAATGACGTCTTATGATACTGCAAATCAAAGCTGCCCATGGAGAAAGCTTTGTCACATGACACGTTGTATTGCTAGAAGTTCAGGTTGTTCTTACTGCTGCTGTTGATGCTCAGCTGTCACAAGTACATTTGTTCATTTATTTGTTCATGCTACAACCCTTGATTAAACAAGAGCATGCTTTATGCCCGGCAGATAGGCTATCCTATAACTACTCCACTAGAAATGCTACCCTTAGAGAGTTCACACTCTAATGGCAGAATGTTGGGAGATTTCACCCAGAAGGGAACAACTGAGCTTGGCCTCACTTAGTTTCCAAGGAGAGAACAGAAAACTAGCTTTACAAAAGCAAAGTGCTTTTGACCCAGAAATTTCATTTGTGGTAATTTGTCCTAACAGATACATGTGTTCACAAAGACTTACACATGAGGATATTCATTCATCATTGTTCCTGAAAGCAAAATAATAAAAATCAAAGTGCCTATCATTATGAGACTGGTTTAATACTCTGAAAACTGTAACAAGTATTAAGTCTTTATGTACTGATTTAGAAACATATAACATTAAATTGGAAAATAACCTTCAGGCTCAGAATAATACGTGGAGAAAGAGAAAGGATGTGCTTGTATGTGCATGGAAAAAGTCTGAAAGGATACTTTCAGTTATCTATTACTGCAAAATGAACCATCACAAAGCTTAGTGGTTTAAACAACCAATTTTGTATGCTATTGATGTTGTGTGTGAGGAGTTTGGGCAGGACACAGCTGAGGAGGCCTGTCTCTGCTCCATAATGACTGGGGTCTCAGGTGAGATAGTTTATATAGTTGGAAATGGCTGGTCCCCTTGAAGGAGCCATATGTCTGGTTGTTGGTTGGGTGCCTTTATTCTTTTCTACATCCTATTTAATATGGCTTCTTCATTCACAAGTCTGGAGCCTGGGCTGGGATAGTTGGAAGGTCTGGAGTTGGCCGAGGCAAATCTCTCTGTTTCTGTGCCTCTATTTTTCTACCCTTTAATCTATCGCCTCATGTGGCATCTTCATGTGGCTAGCTTGGGCTTCCTTACAGTATGGCAAGATTGCTGTAAGGAAGGGTAAGACTTCCTATATGGAGCTGGCATCTCCTAGGGTAAGCATTCCAAGAGGCCTAGGCAGAAACCACAAAGATTCTTGTAACCTGGCCTTGGATGATCTGAAGCATTATTTCTGCCACATTCTATTGATCATGCAAGTCACTAAGGCCAGCCTAGGTTCAAAGAATTAAAAGCCATCTGAATGGTAAATGGTAAAGAATTTGCAGCCGTCGTTAATCTGATTCAGATATATAAGAAGTTTGTTAATAGCAGTTGGCTCTGGAATGTTAGATAGACTTATATTTCATTGCATATTTTTGCATGGTTTAATTTGAATAAAAAGTCATTATTTTACCTGCATGACATTTTCAATGGGGAAAACAGCTCCCAAACCTAGTTACTGTTAAAAAGCTCAAGGGGCATGGGATTGTGTAACTTGGTAAGGCATGGAAGGAATCATGCCTGATTATTTAATTGTTCCTTAGTGTGCCTATGAAATATTTGCTGTCTTTTCTATATAAGGTAGTTTGAGCCAGAGAAGTAGGGGAGGTAGAAGACCAGAGTTTTAGTTTAAGTTAACAATCTTAAGTTATAGAAAGGGGAAAAAAAATTAAACACAGTTAGGTCTGTTTAGAATTTTCACGTAAAATGGAAATCAGTCTGTACAGGAAAGGTTCATGTTTCCTGAATTCCTACTTTTTCCAGTTCAGCTATTTGAAGATGCTGGACCTGGAGTCTGTCAAGCCAAAGGTGAAAAGGTACTGGACTGATTTTGAACTCTGGAGGCCCCTTAGGAAGTGTAACGGTAGCATCCAGCTTGCAAGATAGGAGTTAAGTGCAAATGGATGTGGCCCCATTTAAAAATAATTAAGAATAAGGTAAACGTACACATAGACATGTATATGTGTGTATATTTGTTGCCATGTGTTATATGCTATATCATGTGCATAGAAAGCTATTGAAAGACTTAATGTGTTGAATATACATGCCATGACTTTCTTTTGATAACACAGAAGGGCCTGCCTTTCTTCTGAATTCAAAGCCCATTCTCTGTGGCCTTCTAGTTTTGGGTAGCCTTTCAGGCTGTTGGATCAACTAAGTGGCTCATCTCTTCTGGGGACCCAGAATAGGAGACTCTATTGTCAGCAATGGGAAAGCAGGGCTTTTGTTCTCTTAATTTGCTTGGTTTGCTGAGACCTGAGACTCATTCCAAATTTAGGATTGTAGTTCCAGTCTTACAATTTGAAATTCCAATAAAAATTCAAATTTAGGATTGTAGTTAAAGTAGTCCCCCCTTATCTGCGGTTTCACTTTCAGCAGTTTCAGTCACCCACGGTCAACTGCAGTCCAAAACATTAAGTGAAAAATTCAGAAATAAACAAATCATATATTCTAATGCCAGTTTGGAGTAGCATGATGAAATCTTGCTTCTTCCTCCTTTGTCCTACCCAGGACGTAAATCCCATTGTCCCGCGTGTCCACACTATCAATGTTGGCTGCATGTCAGTCACTCATCAGCCAGCTCAGTTATCAGATTCACTGTTGTGGTATTGTTCTACTTTATTATTGTTGTTAATCTCTTACTGTATCTCATTTATAAATTAAATTTTATCATAGGTATGTATGTTTAGGAAAAACATTGTATATATAGGGTTTGATTCTATCCATGGTTTTAGGCATCCACTGGGGTTCTTAGGATATGTCTCCTGGGGATAAAGTAGGACTGTTGTGTAGTATGTTTTGAGCTTCTAATTTATGTTCCTTTATTCAATTTCTCTTTTAGACAAGTAGTTTTAAAATCTGAAAGTTTTCAAAGGAAAAAATAGTTTTAAAATTAGTCACTGAAGTTCTTGTAAATGACAATCAAATACTGTGGAAAAAATCTGAATAGTTTATTTTTTAAATCCAAATATGCACAATTATCCATGGAACTACTATTATGTAATCAAATACTTTATTTAACAGAAATTTGCATTTTTCATAAATAGATCTTACCTTGTACTTTTTGAAGTGGCTGTAAGACCTCCTTTGGAGGTAAATGCCATCAGTGTTTTGCAGAGAGATGATCTAAGTCTTATGTCAATTACCTACATGCAAAGAATAGTTTGACCACTGAATTTTGATCTATTCTGTTTTGTTGTACTACTTAGTATAAATAGTATTATTAGTGTTATTAACAAGGTGTTGAGAGTATTAAGAGAGTTGGCAATATTGTTGGCAGTGCCCTTTTCTTTTGACAGGTAACGATTATAAATTCTAAAGTGCTTTCATTTGATTTGAGCAAATAAAAGACTTAAAGAAAATAGCAAAGAAAGTTCCAGTTTAAACCACGTTATGCTTGGGAAGCCCAGATGACTGTAACTATTTCAGTAGGTTTGGGTGCTGGCCCACCTGAAGGTATATAGGATGACTCAGTTTTCCTGCTCCCTCTCCTTCTTTGGACTTCTGGAAAGCCTTCTCTGTATGTAGCATTATTTCTGCCACATTCTAATGATCATGTAAGTCACTAAGGCTAGACTAGGTTCAAGGAATTAGAAGCCATTTCAGTGGTAGAGTGGCAAAGAATTTGTAGCCATTGTTAATCTGATTTAGATATATTAGAAATTTGCTAATAGGAATTGTCTCTGGAGATGAGCTCAGAGGGCCAGGGATATTAGATAGACTTATACTTCATTGGGGCTATTGCCCTGCTTATGGCTTGAATATGAAAGTTAAATATTTCATTTTCTGCTGTTCTTTCCTCATTAGCTTGCAATAATTAAAATCATCCTCCTTTGGTGCCTCTTAATTGTTAGTGCTAACATGTATAATGAAATGGCATGGCTATCTGTGATCCAGAATGTATATATGTGTTTTCCTAGATTTTCATGAACTGGAAAACAGAATTAAAAATGTTTCAGTGTTGTCAATTTTAAATAAGAAAACCAATATTAGATTTATTGAAATATTAAAAGATGGATGGATAGAGATATAAACTTATTTTAAAGATCAATAAAATGTTCCAAAAGAACTCACAAACCCATGCATCCTTAGTCTGAGAAATGCAGCTGGAGAATCAGAGCCTAGAAGAGCCCATTGGAATCGCCTCCCCAGAATTCTATGTTCCACTTTCTTTCTGACTTCCAGAGACTGCTGCTGTTGCTTCTTTCCTTAGCCCCTATTATCAGCTTCCCATTACTGCTAATCAGCATGGCTTGGAAGCCAATGGACTCTGAGAGATGCCACCACCGAGACATGGACATCGTCATTGCTTTATAGCTTTTTAGGTTTCTGACACTTCCACCCTCAAGCTTTTTCATCATCTCTATTGCTTCAGCTGCTGTTCTCCCATTAGCCTAATTTTTGCCTCTCTATGGGTCAATCTGCAAAGGTAAGGGAAGTGATAAATCAGGTGGGACCTTTGTTTCCCACTGTAGTGGGTTGAATAGCATCCTTCCAAATTCATGTCCACTTAGAACCTCAGAATGTGACCATATTTCAAAAAAGGTCTTTGTAAATTGTGACTGTAATTAAGATAAAGTCATATTGAATTAGAATGGACCCTAGGTCTGATGCCTGGTGTCCATGTAGGAAGAGGAGCAGACACAAGAGATGCAGAGAAGAAGGCTGTGTGAAAAGGGAAGGAGAGATTGAAGTGGGGTAGCTACAAGCCCAGAGATGCTAAGGGCTTCTGGGAGTCACCTGAAGCTAGGAAGAAGCGAGAAACAATCCTTTTCTAGATCCTTCAGAGGAAGCATAGCCCTGCCAGCATCTTGATTTTAGACATCTAGCCTCCATGACTGGGAGAGAATAAGTTTGTTGTTTGAAGCCTCACAGTTTGTGGTAATTATGACAGCCCTAGGATGCTAAAACACCCTCCCACAAAATATATTATTCTCCCTCTTGTCTTACTTCTCTCCACTTGCTTTTCCTTCTAGTCCTCTTTGTAAATGTCTCTTCTTTACTTCTTCCATTTGTGTCTTAAATCAGTTTCCCTTGTTCCACTAAAATCCTACGTTTAAGAATGGATGAGTACGTTCTGGCTGTAGAATGCAAGCCATCATTTCACACAAACTCCCCTTGAGTTTCTATTACAGCGGTGTGGTATTTCTCAATACAGAACACAGGGTCCCAATAAATGATGTTATTATGTGTCTTTCCACTAGACACTCAGATGAGATAACGAGGAGAAGAAGCAACTTGCAGAAACATTCCCTCCATCTTGGGAAACACTCAGCAGTCCTGTTTATCAAAGGTACAAGTTTCGTGAGCAAGTTTATCATTATTTTAGTTGATGTTTTGCTTCCAAGAAAAATTCGTGGAGTGCTAACAATGTCGTAGGCTGGATCCCAAGCCAAAATAACTTGCTTATCCTTAGATGAGGAACAGTTCATTAATTGGACATTGGACAAAATGTTCTTTTCTTCTATTTATCTTTAATTACATTAAGTAGCTTCAATTTCTAAGGCATTGTATGCTTTGTGTATACCATAGCATACAGTATACACATACCAGGGAAGTTCAAGTAAGGTGATTTAAAAATTGGATTTGTGTATTAAACCCAAACTCATATTTCTTCCATGCCAAAGAAGGAAAAACAAGCCTTAAATATTACATTGGAGACCATGTGAGATCTTGCTTGATGTAAACAATATGTAACATTACAGAAAGATAAACTTATTAAATTCCATGGGAAATTTGGGCCTGTTATAATTCCTGGCAATAGTCAAGAAGAGAAAATCTATGTTAGCTAATACTGTCATACCTTAAATCAAGACCCTTATAAGTATTGAGTTGAGTATCTGACAAGTATTCCCAGGTTTTAGAGACTTTCTGAATCAATTTCTTTTCTAATATTGTCCTAAAGTTTTCTGCCTGTGGGAATAGTAATTTAGTATAATTACTACTTTAATATATTATTATTTTTAATTGCCAACATAAATTCTGTATGTAGTTTAAAATGTATAAAGGAAACTTGAAAGGGTTTCTAAATATTTTGAATATGTTTGACTTAAGTGCTCAAAGACGGCAAACTAAAAGTCAAATTTGTGCCTAGAATTTTGCTGAATAGCATTTAGATGTTATTTGATTAATGTCATTTGTCATGTAATATGACCTACTGTTGTACTTTTTTCTGACGGAGTGTCACTCTGTCACCTAGCTGGAGTGCAGTGGTGCAATTTCTGCTCACTGCAACCTCTGCCCCACCAGGTTCAAGTGATTCTCCTGTCTCAGCTTCCCAAGTAGCTGGGATTATAGGCACCTGGCCTGGCTAATTCTGTATTTTTGTAGAGACAGGATTTCACCATGTTGTCCAGGCTGGTCTCGAACCCCTGACCTCAAGTGATCCACCCACTTTGGCCTCTCAAAGTGCTGGGATTATAGGCATGAGCCACTGTGCTGAGACCTGATATTTTTAACAGAAGTATATATTTTTTCTTTTGTCTACCCTGACTCCTTCATCCTCTCCTTAAGTATGACTTACTCAGTTTGATTTTCCAAGTCTGATCTGATTTATCCATAAAATGGGTTTTTATGATTTTCTTCCAACAATGATTTGGGCACTGCTTACCTTTGAAGTCTATCCCTAGGAGTCACTGAGAGAAAGGTGGTGTATTCATTAGGATTAACTTCAGATGGGAAAGAGAACCCAAAGTTACAGTGGCTTCAACATATATCTCTTCTTATCAACACTGATGATCCAACGCTGGTTTCTGGTTTCATGATCCCTGACTCCTTCTTTCCTGGGTTTCCATTGTATTGTTTTCAACACACAGGTTCCCGATGACTGCTCTACCTCGACCATTATGGCTACATACACTTCATCCAGTAAGAAGGGACAAAGTGATAAAGGAGGGCATGCCCCTCCCATGGAGGACATTTGCTGCAAGCTACAGATACTGTCTGCTTACATCTTATTGATCAAAACTTAGTCACATGGATACGTCAGTCTTGAAGGACACTTCTAAAAGTAGTCTTTATTCTATGTAGCTGTTTTCCCAATGAAGGACTTGAGATTCTATACTGTGAAAGAAAGAGAGAAAGAATACAAGGAATAACTAGCAGTCTTGGTCATTGTTACAGAAAGAAAAGTCAGAATGCCATAGAGAAGGTCTGAAACTCCATCATTGACTGCGTGATCAAACTGTTGTCAGACACCTGCTTTGGGTGTCAGTTTCTAGTCATCATTCATTGAACACCAGTTGATCTCTTCTTTGTGCACATCACTGTACTCGGTATGGGTGGATAGGAAAGCCTGCGACATTGTCTTTCTCCTTAATGACTGATAATGAGTGGGTCAGAAAGATGTTCTTTTCTCACTGTTCCTGTATTCATTTGTCTTTTTAACATTTCATTTCATCACTGCCTCCAGTTATACTTTATAGATTTCATTTACATTTTCACAGAGCACTTCCTTTCTATTCCACATCAGCAGCTTGCACAGTCACTGGCATGTAGTAAGTGCTCAGTGACCAGTAACTATGTCAGGTCTCTGGACTGTTCACCTATTTTTCCTTCCTTATCTTAGGTTAATGTGATTCTGGTTCAGTTATATAATCTTTTGCTAAGATTATATCGTTCTAGAAATACACCAGTTTAGTCATGCTAGAAAATTGTTTTGAAGGTATACCGCAAGCTACTTAATTTTCCTATGTGCCATTTATCTACTTGGAAATTTAGAATTTTTGAGGCAGTTTAGCACAGTATCTCCAAAGGGACTTTGGAATCACTTGGGTCTGGGTATATACTTGGGCTCTACCAAGTAATTACTGTGTGGATTTGGACATGTTTTCAATTTCTCTGAGCCTGTTTTTTCACCTATGTAACTGGTACTATAACTTTTCATGGATGTTGTGATTGTTTTGAAGAGAGACAATGAAAGGTGGTGGTGAGGTACACTTGCCATTTGACTGTTGTCTTTGTGTTCCAAAAGTTTTAAATAATTATATCAAGTGTGCTGATTTGATTTCAGCTCCAGATTCATTTTGATCTGGATCAGGCTTTGCCAGTGCATGAAGCACCAGGGTGAAAATGAGCCTGCTTTGGGGATTCCCTCTCTATTTGCCTGTGGCCCTTTAATCTGGAGGCCTTTCCCATTTCTGCCCCATCTGAGGGAGTGGCAGGGGAGAGTAGCATGGTGTGATTGTCACAGCTCTAGCCCCTCCTGAGAAGCCCAAGAATCTAGGTTCCTTTTCAGAACTCCCCTGAGCCATAAGTTTAGACTAAAGTAGAATTCCCATGCTCATCCAAAAACACAGTAGCACTCACTTATATACAGAGCTTTGTCATGTAGAGACATATTGACTTGCAGCAGGGAGATTTGATTATCTTTACTTTGGAGACGAGAAGAAGAAACAAGAGTTGCTTAGAGGTTGAACAGCCTGGCTAGAGGTTGAGGGTCAGAGCTGGAGATTGGACCCACATGTCCTAATTCCAGGTCCACTTTATTAGACTGTATCTTCATCTTCTCTTGGCTGACCAGGGTGGAAACCAGAAGCCAGGCTTACCAGCCTTAATTTAAACCCACCCCAACAGCTATTTTTTTTAAATGGAACTGGATATTATAATGTTAAGTGAAATAAGCAGGCACAGAAAGACGAACTTCACGTGTACTCACTTATTTGTAGGAGCTAACAATTAAAATAACTGAACTCACAGAGATAGAGAATAGAAGGGTGGTTACTAGAGGGTGGGAAGGGAAGTGGAAGGGAGGGAGGGAAGTAGGGATGGTTAATGGGTAAAAAAAAATAGAAAGAATGAATAAAACCTAGTATTTGCTGGTGCAACAGGGTAACTATAGTAAAAAATAATATAACTGTACACTTTGAAATAAATAAAACAGTATAATTGGATTGTTTGTAATACAAAGGACAAATGCTTGAGGTGATTGATACCTCATTTACCTTGATGTGATTATTATGCAATTGCATGTCTGTATCAAAATATGTCATGTACCCACAAAAATCAAAAATTAAAGAGTGCCTGACATCAGGTGCTCACTGTGTCATGGAGGTAGGGAGCAGGGAAGCATTTGCCAGTGAGAGAAAAGTGGTCATTTCAAGAAAATGAGATATGCTGTTTGATAAAGGCACGTCTGTGGACACTCCAACTCCTTTTCCTCCTGGACATACAGCTAAACTATATTTCCTACTTTCCCCTACAGCTAGGTGAGTCACAAGACTGAGTTCTGGCTTACGGAATATGGGTAGAGTGACATACCCCACTTTCAGGCCTTCCCACCAAAACCTATACTTTAGAGTGTGAGACTACACTCTAAAACTGGGAGGGCAAGGAAGCCCTACGCTAGAAATTTACCACCGACTGTGAATTGACTTCTTATGGGTATCACAGGATACCTTTTGAACACTTTCCTATCAGTGTTTTACGTTTTTTTTTATCTCTGGTTATCTGTCTGTGAAAATAAGCCCTAGAGTGAATTTTCTGGCATTTCTCATCTCTCAGTTCTGTGCTTTACCTTGTACATCCAATGTTAGAGCAAAAATCTAGGGCCTGCTCTCTGTATGTCAAGAAAACCTCTCGCAGAGAATGTTATCTGAATCATTAACGGCTGTGATTGTGTCACAGAAGAAAAGTGTGAGATCCTGGAACCAGCATGCTTAAAGTTCAGAACTTCCAAGTTCTAGATCTGTTTATAAGCTTCTTTTGGAAATTCACTGGACCAATTACATTATTTCCCCCATATGATATCTTTAAACTTACTATTTCCGATACAGTTGTATTTTAAAATTTCAAGTATGCTTTCATCTATTTTCCTTAATATGTTCATGTCAACTTCTTTTCCTTTGAAGACAACTTCTCACAGCATGTAGTTATTTCATGGGTTGAACAGTGACATCATACTCAAAGTACATGGCCTTGTTGCCAAGTTTCCTGGTGAAGTCATTGTCGGTTGGTATTCAAGGAGCCACATCAATTGAAACTATTTCTCATGAGGTCACCCTGTGTCAGGGCTTGGGGCCAGGAGATAGGATTCCCTCTGACCTTCAGGGCACTAAAACTTGCAATTAGCTACCTTTTGGCAAAATGCCCTTGAGATAAATAAATGAGATTTAGAGGTTCATTTGAACAATTCCATGAAAGTCCTTTTTTGTTTTTAATGTATGTTAACTGGCCCAGTTATATCTAGTTCCCTTTCTGAGGATGAAGTTTCTTTTCATTTTATTATGAAAAATGTCATACAGAAGTGTCAAAATAATTTGAAAACTTACTTACCCCTGCATAAATTCCATAGTTAATGTTTTGCTGAGATTGCTTTATCATATATTTATTCACCTATTTATCCCTTTATATGGTTGGAATTTTCAAACAGATACTAAAGAAGGCTAGCTATTAGACTGTGGAAATGTTGAGGAGAAAAGTAGAGCACAGCTAGTTGTCAGGAAGACCTTTTATTAGAAAAAGAGCTATTTAAGAACACAATTCTTAAAGTAATAACATTTGGCAGCAGGATTAAGTTGAGATTAAAGATGAAACAGTATTCCATACGCAAAACAGTATGGAATCAGGAGAAATCAATGAGTTTTTAGGAAGTTTTAGACTCTGACATCTGCATGTTGTTGATTCTAAAAGGATAGACATTCAATCCTGGAAACCTGAGTTCTAACAGCTTCCTGTTTTTTAATATAGGTCACTTCATTTTATAACATCAAGTAGTGCAGATTGAGATTCAAATTGAAGGACACTAAAACTGTAATGGGTCTTTGTCCTTCTAGCCTAACAGAGATTTTTGCTACTAGATCCCTTCGTGTTTTGTTGTTGTTGAAAGATTCCCAGGAATAAAAGACTTCTCACCCCGTCTCCTCATTTTACTGCATAGGAGCCAAATTTTTTAAAAAAGGAATCCTCAGTGACAGCTGGAATCGTCCTGCTGGCTCTCACTTTCCAATTCTCCTCAATTATATTTAGCTGTGCCTTTGACATGCTAATAGATTTATGTCTCTCAAATCATTTTTTTATTTAGTGCAATATACGGGACAAATTAGACCAAATTTTATGAAGCATGGTAAACTAGAAAAAACCAAAATCGTGAAAACCATGTTTCCTTGATCACTCTGGTGTTTGAGAATGGATCAAAAAAGCTTACAGGGTTAGTTATTAGTACCATACTATACACAGAAAGATAAGTCCTGGGTGGTAAAAATACTTCATTGGTCACTTGATGAAACATCATGTGCTCTGGATGGCTTTAGTTAAAAATGACTGCTGTCTTGTTCATCAGCTATGTCCTTCCTGTGTAGTCCTTTCCTCTGTGGTTGCTGATGACTTTAAATCTCTTTATTTACTGAAACTATGTATTTTCCAAACTCTAAAAACAATATTCCACACTGTAGGATTCTATTTATGTACCATTCTTGAAATGACAAAATTATAGTGATGAAAACAGATGAGTGGTTGCCGGGGGCTAGGGAGAGGGTAACAGTCAGGAGGGGGCAACACAAGGGATCCCTATGTGGTGATGAAACTCTGCTGTGTCTTGACTGGAGTAGTGGATACATGAACATGTGCATATAACAAAACTGTGTTTAAATATACACATATGTACACACAAATGAGTGTCAGTAAAACTGTGGAAATCTGAATAAGATAGGTGGATGATATCAATGTCAATTTCTCTGTTATGCTCTTCTGCTATAGTGCTGTAAGATGTTACCATTAAGGTAAACTAGGTAAAGGGCACATGGGATTTCTCTGTGTTGCTTCTTATAACTGCATATGAATCCACAGTGATCTAAACATTAAGAAAATTTTATGTAATGACTTTCTTTTGGGGAAAAATTGTCTTGTTTAAAACAGTATTTAAGCATTTGTTTCATCTGGATTTCTTTTCTTTTCTTTTCTTTTCTTTTTTTCTTTTCTTTTCCTTATTTTCTTTTCTTTTTTTGAGACAGAGCCTTGCTCTGTCACCCAGCCTGGAGTACAGTGGCATGATCTCCGCTCACTGCAACCTCCATTTCAGGTTGGTCTTGAACTCCTGGTCTCAAGTGATCCACCTGCCTCAGTCTCGTAAAGTGCTGGGATTACAGGTGTGAACCACCACACCCAACTAAGTTTATTTTCTATCTAGTATTTTTGCAGTGACAGTAACATAAAATGGACAATCAACCTGGAAATTAAATAGAATGAACATAGAGTAAAACTTAATTTTCTTAAGGCTTGTAATTTATATTTCTTTTCTACCTATTTTCTGGCATATATTTCAGTAGAAGAGTTGTAATTGTTTTTCCTATGAACATTTAAACAGAGACAATAGTTTTATACCAGAATAAAAACAACATATTTTTACAAAAGAGGAAATGTGATACAACCCAAATTTAGCATATTTTGTATTTTGTATCTCTAGAGAATATACTTACGTTAAATACTGATGGATTATTATAGACCATAAAGGCATGCATATTGATTTCATTGATTAAATACTGACTTTCTGGCATTATGAAATAAAAAGTATTCCATCAATGTTAATTACTAACCGATGTGCTATATTTAGGCTGGTATTTTAAAAAATTTAAAGCAATCACATTGCTTATTATTTTAAGTTTATTCATTAGAGACAAAACAAACCAACCAAGTCCTGGTAAAGATTTCTGTGCTATCCTTAAAGAAAATTCCATCATACATGATAAATTGGGATATTCAGGGTTTTGACAATTCCTATGACTGAAAGGAAATTATTTTCAGACTTTCAATTCAATTGGGCTTGAATAATTGATTCTGTGAGCTGGAGGCCCCGAGGGCATGTAAGTACCCATCCAAGTAAGTGTGGTTGACTGTGTCTCCAGGTTATGGGGATGCTAGATTGCTTTGGTCTACTCAGAACTCTCAGATATCCCAGTCCTCTGGGTGATGGGATTCTACATCCCAGAAGTAAAGCCAGGCAGCTTTTTTGCTGATGATGGCACATCTGCTAGCCAGGGACTATGGCCTGTTCCAATCACTTGGGTCTTCTCCACTTTGTTCTTCTCCTGCCAGATTTTGAACTAGTGAAATAAAGCAAATGAATCTCCTGTTTCTTAGTACCAGTGCAGTGGAATAAAAGTTGTTTGTTACATTTTTGCAAATATGGTGTACATATTTTAGAAATGTTGAGGCCCACCAAGAGCTTCTAGGATAAATCCAGATTAAGATGGCCCAGGAAACCTTCTGAATACTAATGAATGAATACCTTAAGGCACAGTTCTTGCTTTAAGGAAACAAGCCTACAGAGAAGAAAGAAAGAAGTAATTATAATAAGGGCTGTGTCATAGTGTTAGGATAGAAAAGGTTTATTTGCTCCTTTACTTTTTTTAAACTTTTTACTATAAAATAAAACAAGTACAAAAACCATAGATTCAAATATATGACTTAATGAAGTTGAAGGTGAACACCACCCAAGTGAAGAAACAGGACGTTGCCATGCACCCAGAAGCCTCCTCGTGTGCCACGTTCCAGTCACAGACCCTCCTTTCTGCAATAAGTACCACCATTCTGCCCTTTATAGTAACTTTTTAACTTCTTTGTATTTTTATTTTTATAGTTTTATAAACAAAATGTGATTGAGCAGAATGTGGATCCAATGATAATATAGTTTAGTCTTTTAAAAATATGTCTAGATTTTTCGTCTGTAGATTTCCCCTCCATCCCTTTCTTTTCCTTAAAATTTTCTATGAAAAAATAAGGGCCAATTGACCTTAATAGTTATATCTCTTCATTCACTGAGGGCTGCAAATGGTGACAGTCTAATTCTAGCATTTCCTTTTCATTTATTATTATTTGGATTACTTTAAGGATTTCCTGCCCCATCCTATTGTTTGATTACCTAGTAGTACGGTTCATATAAGAAAAAAGAATAAGGGCATAATATTTCCTTTTATTTAGTAGTTACCAAGAAAATGAATTGATTTTCTAACATCTTTGAAAGTAGCCATTATTTAGTAATGTTATTAGGAACTCATGGATTTAAAGGTTTTGGGGTTACAGTCCATTGTAATTTTTATTATTGAAATTCAGGTTGACTGAAATCCAATACGTCTCTAAAAGCCATAATTTCCTTAAGTGAGGATACTATTTCAGAACCTATTTAATATAGGCACTAAAGGTTGCATTATTGCTACCAGGTTGATCATTGTCTCTAGGGCATCTGTGGATATAGGCAGGAAATAAACAAATACACCCACCCACACCCACCCACACACACACACACACACACACACACACACACACACACACATTCATTCTTAGAATTGCAATGTCTGGGAATTCCTGGTATATTCCATTTTAAGGCTCCTGCTATTTCCTGGCAAATTTATTTTCAGGCAACTAATTTATACTCCTGCCACATTATTTATAATTTTATAGTTAACTAGTTTCAATCTTTTGCCAATTCAATTTGCCACAATTGCCCTTCTTATGTTCTTTAGATTAATCTCTAAATTGGCATTTTGTCTCTGTAATTCTGTAAAGATGGGTAACAATAGTAATAACAACTAACATTTATTGAGCAAGAACTGTGAGTCAAGCACTTTATGCACAACCCTCAAAGCAGTTGTGTAAAATATCATCGTATCAACCATATAGATGATAAAAAAGAGTCTTAGGAAGATTAAATACTTCCAATAGATACCATACATCTGTAGTTAGATTTTTAGTTTTTTTTGTCGTCCTACTTTATCTGATTTAGTTTACTTTTTATATTGCAGATTTTTCTTCCTTTATAGATACCCATTTCTGATTCATAGAGGTCTTTTGTATCCTATTGAGGACGGTAACTGCTTTTCTGAAATATTCTTTTGGTTCTTACAGTAAATAATTTTAAAATGTATATACTTTCTACATTTTCTCAATTTCTAGTTTTCCTCCTTTTGTCCAAGCTTTTCTTCTGTTTATTCACACTGGGATCATGAAAAGTCTATTCAGACTTGGTATTTGCCATCAGACAGGGTGTGTAGCTTGCTCTTACCTTGCTCACTGCTCACTGACCACTTGTGAACTGTTCGATCTCATTTTCTGTTATACAACCAGAGAACACATTGCTATGCACAGCTCTTTCTCCAGTCTTGGGTGAATAGGCATTTGTCTAATGTAGCTTTAGTTGTTTGAGGAAGAATCTTCTCTTTCTCTCTTCCTGGGTCTCTGAAATGGAACCTATGAATTACATTGAAGACTGAAGACCTTAATGTGTACTGGTACCAAGGTTTTCAGGTTCATCATCTCTTTATTCTCCTCCATCTCATCGTACTTTACCTGTTTATCCTATGCCTCCAGGAAGGCCTTGTGCCACTAGCAGTTCCCACTCTATTTCAGGCATGTATGCATTTGTGTATGTGTGTGTGTGTTTCTTCCTAAGTGTTAGATTTTCTAAACACATGTCAGAAGAGAAGAATTGAGGGAATAGGATGAGAATAGTGTGCCGGCTATTTCATATTGCTTATTCATGCTATAGAGGGGTGACTGCCCAATTTTCTGGTTAGTTCAGATGCTATGTCCTTGCCAAAGGTGAGGTGAATGGAGGTAGAGCAGAATGGTATCTAACTGCTTCAGTGACATTGTATCTAGGGATTTTTTCCTGTTTCAAGTACAGTTAGTACTGGTTTTTAATTGCATCGATTCAGAAGACATTTCTGATGTGCTCATCTAGGGTCTTCCTTTTGAGGCCCTTCTGAATCCTCCTTCAGGGTTTCTGTATGAGAAACCTTTGTTCCTCCTCTCACAGTTTCAAGTAGTTCTCTCCTGATTGAATTACATTACATAGTACCTAGAGGTATTTTTGCTGTGGTGTATACATTGAGCCTAATTTTTATAATAAGCACAGACACTAACTGCATAAACATCGAAGACAGATAAAACAGAAAGAAAGAGTTTACTAGATGGCCAATTAAAATATAACTTCTCTCTGCTATTGGAACAAGTAAGCCGTACAGGAAAGAGGAGAAGATGTGATATTAGAGAATAATTTTAATATTTCTTGGGCAATTTTTATGCTTCCTCAGCAGTAAGTACATGTGACAATGCTTTCTGGAATAGGAAACTAGACCAAATTACAAGGAAGGAACTGACATACAGGAGGTGGACTTTGCCTTCATGGGATGTCTGCTGTCAGACACATCATTTAGCCATATTCTAATAAACAAAAAGCAATTATAGTTTGTAAATCCACACCCTGTGGAAGGAGTTAAGGTCATGTACAGTAATAATCTTTCCTTTACATATCTTCCCTTTTTTCCATAACTAAGCAAAGGATCATGAGTACTGCTGAGTTTTTGATTGTTTGTTTTCTTATAAAATGAGAGCTGAAGAAATATTTGAGCAGTATACTAAATGAGCTAGCACACCTAGCTGTAGATTAAAAACATGTCTGATCTACACACTAAGTTATCTTTAGAAAGTGTTCTTAGAAAGGATTTTAAATAAGTTGAATATTAGATAATTTTTGAAGTCTAATATTTATAAAATATTATTTGCATTAGGACAGTAAAAAAAGCAGAAAATACTTTTATAAAATTAAAAAGGTAAAAGTTACTTTAGGCATATGCAAACTTGTTTTGGTGTTGAGAGACTATATTACATGCTATATTAAAAGTATGTGATGAATTTCTTTTTAAATATAGAATCATAAAAATAAAAAAATCATAAAATAAAAATTTGGGATGATCAAAGATCACTGCAGTAACCTTACCTTGTACTTCTGGCCTTATCTCTTTTATCAGCCTTGAACTTGTGACTAATCTTCAAGTAGTATATTCAGATGCCTGCTGTATGCTTCCACTTGGGAATAACACTGATATTTCCTTTTTGATGGGGCCCCAATCATCTTCCCCTAGTTCCCATTCTAGACAATCAGTCTTTCTTATTTCAAATGATAGTCTACCATCTATCCAATGACCTTAACAACAACAAATGGGAGTATCTTAACCTCTTCCTTCAAGGACCCATTATATCTTTTATCAACAAGCCCTTAAAACTATCCCCTCAAATCTACCCCAACTGCCCTGTTAGCTGTTACTCAGAACATGGCATTATCTTCCTCCTTGCCTTATTCATGTCAGCATCTATGGCATTTTTCTGTCTAAAACCCTTGGATGATGCACCACTGTCCTTGGAATGAAATGGAAGCACTTGGATGTGGAGTGCAGGCCTTGTGATGACCTAACCTGAGCCACCGGGACAGCTTGACCCTTCTTTCTTATCACCTTTAACTTGATTCTTCAGTGATTCTGAGCTGTGAGTAGGTGTTAAGGCTGCCATAGTGACCTCCCTCCTGTGCTTTTGCTGTTTCCTTTGTACAGAATGACATTTTCCTTCTTTATTCTACATGTTCCTCCTTACTCTTTAAGTCTGAGCTCATGCATCATCTTCTGCAGGACGTCGTCCCTGGTTCTGCTCCTCCTCGACCCCTTAAATTGGATTAGGCACCTCTGTGCTCAAGTGACACCGTGTGCTTATTCCTATCTTCACACTTACCTGGTCTGTTCCTCTGGCATTGAACTTGCCAAAAACTATATTTACGTGTTTTCCCTGTGAAACTCCATGCTTTTTGAAGGTAGGAATCAAGTTTAATGTGTCTGGCACAGACCTTGGAGCATAGAAAACTATTAATTGAATTTATGTATGCAATCATAAACATGCTTTACTTTAAATAGATGTTTTCCTGAACATTTCTATATACGTTTGCTGTTTAGCAGATTTGGTTATTGTTACATAAATATCTATTTGCACACACACACATATATTCATATAAATAAATAATTTTGTTTATATAGCAAAACTGATTTCTGAAAGATGGCCTGAATACTGTTTGTTTTGTGAAGGGCAGTCAGGTGTGAGAAAATACAATATACCATTATAACATAATTTTCTTTAATTGATAGTTTGGAGGGTTGGGGAAAAGTATAAAAAATGTAGTTAAGCAGACTGCTGAGTGCCCTTTGAACGTTAAAACCAACTTCGTTTTTTGGATCCAGCTATTGACCTTGAAAAATAGTTTCCTGTCTATTCAACTGACAAGAGCAAATTTCTTAGGATCTCCAAACTAGTGAATAGTTTTGTGACTTAAATTTGTTTTAGCTTTTTAGTCTCTAAGTGCCTAAAAACTATCAATGCTACTTTAACTGTGATTTTAAGTAGGCTTTTAAATCTAGGACATATGTAATCCTAGTTAATTAGAAGTCTTAGAATCAGTACCTAATTAAATTAACCTATGAAACAAAAGTTTCACAAAGAGAACAATCATAATTCACAAAATATCTGTGGTATTATTGGAAAAGGTAAACATTTATATGATTTTATGAAGGTAATTTTTTCCATGTCAACAGCTGTTATAAAAGTGTGGTCAAATTTAAGTAGCTTTGCAAATTTAACTAAATGAGACTTTATTAAATTTTATTTTATAGAATTTAGTTATGTTTTAGTAGTTCTTCTGCCTGTATACTTGAAGACACCTGTCTAAAAGATACATTTTTAGCTGCTTAAATGTGACCATTCATTGAGGGAGATTATCCTTTCTTATATGGCTAAAAAGACAAAGCATACTATGTGTGTATTTTCCTTCTATGATTCTAATCAGAACTAGGTAAGATCCTCTCCCTATATCCGCCATATCTTTCTTTTTATTTTAATGTTAAAATTTTTGTTTACTTTTTCTGGCTTTATTGAAACAGACTTGACAAAATTATATATATTTAAGATGTATAGATAGATGTATATATTGTAAAATGATTACCACTATAAGCTAATTAACATATTAATAATCTCACAGTTATGTATTTTTTGTGAGTTTGTGGTGAGAACATTTAAGTTCTATTTTCTTAGTAATTTTTCTGCAATACAGTGTCACTGTAGTCACCATGTTGTACCAATCTCTGGAACTTATTCATCCTATGGAACTGAAACTTTGGACCTTTTGAACAGCATCTCCCCCGTGTTCCCACCCCTCAGCCCCTGGTAACCACCATTCTGGTCTCTGCCTCTATGAGTTTGACTCTATTTAGACTCCATATATGTAAGATCATACAGCATTTGTCTTTCTGTGTGCCTTGCTTATTTCACTTAGCATAATGTCCTCCAGGTTCATCCATGTTGTTGCAAATGACAGGATTTCCTTCTTTTCTTAAGGCAGAGTAATATTTCATAATATATGTGTGTGTATGTGTATGTGTATGTGTATATCATATTTTACTAATGCATTCATCTGTTGAACCCTTAGGTTGTTTCTGTATGTTGGCTATTATGAATAATGCTGCAATGAGCATGGGGTTCTTTGGGATAGTGATTTCATTTTTTGATACATATCCAGAATTGTGATTGTTTGGTCATCTAATAGTGCTATTTTTAATTTTTTCAGGAACCCTCATACTTTGTTTCTTAATGGCTGTAGTAATTTACATTCCTACCTTTAAAAAAACAGTTTTTTCAAGGCCAATAGCTGCACAAAGTTTCCCTTTTCTTCACATCCTCCCCAAAACTCACCTTTCATCTTTTTGATAATAACCATACCAACAGATGCAAAGTGGTATTTTATTATGGCTTTGATTGGTACTTCACAGAAATTAGTGATGTTGACCATCTTTTCATATATTTGTATGACCATTTGTGTGTTTTCTGTAAAAAATGTCCACTCAGGTTCTTTGCCTTTTTAAAATTGGGTCATTTTTTTTTTCTGCTACTGAGTTGTGTGAGTTCTTTACATATTTTGGATATTGTCTTGGTTTATTTGGGCTGTTATAACAAACTATAAACTGAGTAGCTTATAAACAATATAAATTTATTTCTCACAGTTCTGGAGGCTGAGAGGTCCAAGAGCAAGGCACCAGCAGATTCAGTGTTTGGTGAGAACTTGATCTCTGATTCTTAAATGGCATCTTCTAGCTGTATCTTCACGTGGTAGCAAGGCAAACAAGCTCCCCTCATGAAGAGTACTCATACCGGTCATGAAGACTGAGACTGATCATCTCCCAAAGGCCTCAACTCTTCATACTTAACTTTGGCGATTAGGTTTCATCATGTGAATTTGTGTGGACACAAACATTCAGACCATAGCAGATCCTAACCTCTTATCAGATATACGGTTTGGAAATGTTTTCTGCCATTCTTAAGGTCTTCCACTCTGTAGGTCATTTTGTTGATTGATTTCTATGCTGCACAGAAAGTTTTCAGATTGACATAGTCCCCCTTGTTTGTCTTTGCTTTTGTTGCCTGTGCTTTGGTGTCATTCCAAAAAAATCATTGCCCAGACCAGTGTCATAAAGCTTTTCCCCTATATTTTCTTCTTGGTGTTTGATGATTTCAGGTGTGATATTTAACTGTTTAATCTATTTTGAGTTGATTTCTGTGTTTGCTGTAAGATAAAGATCTAATTTTATTCTTTTGCATGTGGATATCCAGTTTTTCCAACACCACTTATTGAAGAAACTGGCCTTTCTCAATTGTGTATTATTGGCAGCTTTGTTGACAATTACTTCACTGTGTATGTGTGAATTTATTCTGGGCTCTCTGTCCATTCTAATCCTTTGGTCATTGTGTCTATTTTTATGCCAGTACCATGCTATTTTAATTACTATTAATTTGTAATATAATTTGAAATCAGGAAGTGTGATGCTTCCTGCTTCATTCTTCTTGTTCAAGACTGCTTTAGCTATTTGGGGATTGTTTGTGATTACATACAAATTTAGCATTGCTTTTTTCTATTTCTATTTTTAAAAAGCTATTGAGATTTTGATACAGATTGCATTAAATCTGTATATCATTTTGGGTACTATGGGCAATTTAACAGTGTTGAGTCTTCCAATTCGTGAACATGGGATATCTTTCTATTTATTTGTGTCTTCTTCACTTTTTTTTTTCATCAATATTTAATAGATTTTACTTTACAGGTCTTTCACCACCTTGGTTAAATTTGTTCCTAAGTAGTGTATTCTTTTGGGTACAATTGTACATGGGATTGTTTTCTCAAAACAATTTTTTGTTATCCTTAGAGAATTGGTTGTTAGTGTATGGAAATACAGCTGGTTTTTTAATGTTGATTTTGTATCTGCAACTTTACTGATTTCTTGAATCAGTTCTAACAGTTTTTTGGTGAAGTCCTTACGGTTTGCTCTGTCTCCTCTCTCGCTCTCTCTCCCTTTCTCTCTCCCTCTCCCACCCTTCCCCCTTCCTTCCCCCTTCCTCCCCACTCCCTCGGCCTCTCTCAATCATCTGCAGACAAATATACACTTACCTCTTCCTTTCTAATTTGGATGCCTTCTATTTTGTTTTTCTTGCCTAATTGCTCTGGCTATGACATTCAGTACAATTTTGAATGTAAATGGCAAGAGTGGGTATTGTTGTTTTCCTTCCTGATCTTAGAGAAAAAGCTTTGCACTGTTGAGTATGGTGTTACTTGTGGGCTTATCATACGTAACCTTTATGATGTTGAGGCACATTCTTTCTATACCTGATTTGTTGCAAGTTTTTATTATAGTAGGATGTTGAATTTCATCAGATGCTTTTTCTTTATCTATTGAGATAATCGTATATTTTTAATCTTTCATTCTGTTAATGGGATGTATCACTTTTATTGATCTGTATATGTTAAAATATCCTTGTATCCTAGAGATGAATCCCACTTGATCATGGTGTATGGTCCTTTTAATGTGCTGATTAATTTAGTTTGCCAGTATTTTGTTGAAGATTTTTATGTTTATGTTCCTCAGGGCTACTGGCCTATGATTTTCTTTTTTTATAGTGTCCTTGTCTGGCTTTGGTATCAGAGTAATGCTGGCCTTATAAAATTAGTCTGGAAAATTCCTTCTTGAAAAAGGGTTTGACATGGATTAATATTATTCTTTAAATGTTTAGTAAAATTCACCAGTGAAGCCATCTGGTCTTGGACTTTTTCACTGAAAGATTTTTGATTATTGATTCAGTCTCCTTACTCATTATTGGTTTGTTTAGATGATCTATTTCTCCGTGATTTAGTCTTGGTTGGTTGTGTGTTTCTTGAAATTTATGTACTTTTTTTTTTATAGATTATTCAATTTGTTGGCATATAGTTTTTCATAGTAGTCTCTTATGATAGATTCTTTGTATTTCTGTGGTATCAGTTGTAATGTCTCTTATTTCTGATTTTACTCATTTGAGTCTTCCCTTTTTTTCTTACTCTACCTAAAAGTCTAACATATGATCTTTTCTGGAGAATGTCCTGTATGTTCTTGAAAGAAATGTATATTCTGCTGCTATTGAATAGATGTTCTACATAAATCTGTTACGTCTATTTGATCTAAAGTGTAGCTCAAGTCCAATGTTTCCTTGTTGATTTTCTGTTTGGATGAAAGTGGGTATAAAAATTCCCTACTATTGTTGTATTGCTGTCTATTTCTGTCTTCTGTTAATATTTGCTTTGTATACATATAGGCGCTGCAATGTGTTGGATATGATTGTTTCTATTCTCTTGATTAATTGACCCTTTTAAAAAAAATTATATATGACCTTCTATGTCTCTACTGGTTTAAAGTCTATTTTGTCTAATATAATTATAGCTGTACTTCTGTTCTATTTTAGGTTTCATTTGTATGGAATATCTTTTTCTATTCCTTTATGTTTCTCCATATGTGACCTTAAATCTGAAGTGAGTCTCTTTTGTAGGCAGCATATAGTTTGGTTATTTTTTAACCTCTCTATGTCTTTTGGTTGGAAAATTTAATCCATTTTCATTTCAAATGATTATTGATAGGTAGGTACTTACCATTGCTGTTGTGTCCATTGTTTTCTGGCTTTTTTGTAGTTCCTTTGTTATTTTTTTCCTCTTTTGCTGTCTTGCTTTGTGATGAGATGATTTTCTGTAGTGGTGTTTGATTTCTTTCTCTTTATTTTGGGGGACTTTATTATGGGATTTTGCTTTGTAGTTTCCATGAGGCTTACATAAAATGTCTTACAGTTGTAACAGTTTATTTTATGCTAATAACTTAACTTTGACTGCTTACCAGAGTGCTATACTTTTATACCAGAGTGCTAAAATGATAATCCTTCATCATTTTCTGTTTTTATTGTCAAAATTTAAACTTTTAAATATGATATACTCGTTAACAAAATATTATAATTAAATACTGTTGTCTTTTAATCTTTGTAACAGAGTTAAAAGTGACATATTATTACCATTAGAGTATTATGAATTTTCCTAAATACTTACCCCTACCAGTGATTTTTTTTTAACTGTCATATATGTTCTTGTTACTATTAGGGTCTTCTCATTTTAGCTTGAAGAACTCTTTAGTATTTTTCATAAGGCTAGTGACAATAAACTCCTTCAGTTCTTGTTTGGGAGAGTCTTTAGTTCTCTTTTATTTAAAATACAGCTTTGCTAGGTAAAGTATTCTTAATTGGCAGGTTTTTTTTTTTCCTTCAGAATTTTTCTTGTGTCACTGCACTGACTCCTGGCCTGCAAATTTTCTGCTGAGACATATGCTGATGATCTTATTGGTGGTGTTTATGCATGTGACAATCTCTTTTTTCTTGCTGCTTTAAAAATTCTCCCTCTGATTTTGACAGTTTGATTATAATATGTCTGATAAAGTCTTCTTTGGGTTGATTTTGTTTGGAGACTTTTAGGATTCATGTATTTGGATGTCCATATCGCTACCCAGATCTGGGGAATTTTCAGCCATTATTTCTTTAAAATATTCTCCCTACTCTTTTCTTTTTCTTTTCTTCTTCTTGGATTACTTTAATGCAAATATTAGTTCCCTTGATGGTACCTTATAAATTCCACATACTTTTACAATTTCTTTTTTATTTTCTTTTTTTTCCCTCTTACTGGGTAATTTCAAATGGCCTGTCTTTGAGTTCATATATTCTTTCTTGATCAAGAAAGATCAAGATCATGCTTGATGAAGTCTGTTGTCACTCTCTATTGCATTGTTCATTTCATTCACTGTATTCCTCAGCCCTACATTTTTTTGTAATTCCATCTCCTGCTGAACATCATGTTTTTTTGATGTATTGGTATCCTGTCAATTAGTTGTTGTGTTTTCTTGTAGCTTGCTGAACTTTCTGAAGACAGTGACTTTGAATTTTAGGAGCTTTTGTAAGATCAGTTACTAGTGCTTTACCTTGTTCTTTTGATGGTATGATGTTTTGCTGCTTGTCTGCAATTCTTGATTCTGCTTTTCCATGGTTCTGGTGTTTGTACATTAGAAGGAGTAAGTACCTCTTTCAGGAGTTCCAGACTGGCTTCAACTGGGAAATCCTTCATCAGTCATCCCATCCAGGGATTCTGGTTCGATTAGCTGGTGGGATCCATGAGCATGCCTACTGCTGGAGTCCTTGGGTGGGCTAGCCTGGTGCCTGAATTAGTGGGCGGGTAGTCTTTCTACGTGGGTTCACAAGGACAGGAACTTAGAACTGAGGGGGACTAACATGAAGTTTGGAACCATGGAAGCCAGCTTGATTGGGATTCAATAGGGTGAGCTTAGTGCTGTGGTCTGTGGTAAAGTTATATGCTAACTTCACTCTCCTATCCCATGCAGAGAGTATTTCTCTTTGTACTACATGGGCTTGGGAGAAGGGGACATGGGTAATGGGAAACTGTTTTTTCTACCTTCTTAAATGAGTATTTTCTTATTTTTGTGGTCCACGCAGATGCTATAATTTCTCATCTGTATTTATTAGATCTTGTGTTTATTAGCATTTTTGCTTGCAGATAGTTGTTCAAATTAATATTTCTGCAAGAGGATGAGTACCAGAAATTCCTATTCATCCATCTTGCTGATATTACCCACCCCCTATATGTCTTTTTATTGTGTATTTTCCATCTTTTTGCCTTTCTATGCCACATTTGGGTTTTTTTTTTTTCTTTTTCTATCTTCCAATTTAGCAATTTCTCTTCTGTTATCAAACATGGCCATTGGGTTTTAATTTTGATCACTAAATACATAATTTTAATTTCTAGCACTCCTACTTGACTTCTTTTCAAATCATCTGTGTCATTGATATGAACTGAATATTTGTGTTTCCTCAAGCTGACGTATTGAAATTCTAACCCCAGCATGATGGTGTGACGGGTTGGGAGGTGGGGTTTGTGGGAGGTAGTTGAGTCATGAAGGTGGAGCCCTTAGGAATGGTATTAGTATGCTTATTATCAAGAGAAACACAGGGAGAGTATCACTGTCTTGGCCATGTGAGTATACTGTCTTAGTCCATATTGTTGCTATTAAGGAATACTTGAGCCTGGGTAACTTATAAAGAAAAGCCATTATTTGTCTTACAGTTCTGCAGGTTGTACAAGAAGTATGGTACTGACATCTGCTTCTGGTAGGGGCTTCAGGCTTTCTACCTATGCAGAAGGTAAAGGGAAGCCAGTATGTAGAGATCAAATAGGGAGACAGAGAGGAGGGAAGTGTTACGCTCTTGACAATCAGCTTTTGGGGAAACTCTCCTGGGAATTAATGGAAGGAGAACTCACTCATTACCATGAGGATGGCACCAAGCCATTCGTGAGGGATCCATCTCCATGATCCAGATACTTCCCATTAGGTCCTAATTGTAACACTGGGGATCAAAATTTCAAGTAAGACTTGGTGGGATCAGAGCTTATCCAAACCATAGCAGATACAATGGGAAGGTGGCCATCTGAAAACCAAGAAGATTGCCCTCACCAGATACCAAGTCTGCCAGTGTTGTGATCTTGGACTTTCCAGCCACCAGAACTATGAGAAATACATTTG
The DNA here is from genome assembly GCA_963573385.1 of Cacajao melanocephalus. Lineage (NCBI taxonomy): Eukaryota > Metazoa > Chordata > Mammalia > Primates > Pitheciidae > Cacajao > Cacajao melanocephalus. The sequence continues at coordinate 1,375 of CAUYLG010053531.1, read as the reverse complement.
TTGGTTAAGCCACCCAATCTGTGGTATTCTGTTATTATAGACTGAACTGAGTAGAACAGTCATCTTTTATGATTCCCTATTCCCTGGAAATATTTTTAAGCTTACTATTCATTTCATTAAGTATGCTAGTCCTAGTTATTTTGATAATTTAAGTGTCTAAAGTCACAGGTCTCTTTCTGCTTTTTATTTGTGCTGGTTCTTGATCATGCTGCCTTATTTCCTATGTGTCTTAGTAATTTTGACTGCTTGCTAGTCATCAACCTTGAAAATTGTTTGAGCCATCTTTATGGTTTAGGATGAATGTGTCCTTCTTCAAAGAGATTTTGTATTTTCTTCTGCCAGGCACTTGAGGGCATTCCCTTTAGAAACCTTCTTTTATACTTATGGATTGAGGTTGTTTGGCTCACTGAAGCTGCTTGCACGTGGGGTATAAATCTATTCAAGGTCCAGTGTATGATCACTCATGGTTAGATACAGGTTCTGTTTGTACTTTTCCTGCTTTGTTCTTTGCCAGGACATGTTTCTCCGTAGTTCCTAGAAGCTGATGAGGGTGAGGTGGTGTGGAAAAAGTGTTTAGTTTTGGGTTACCCTTGTCATTAGGATATAGCTATTTAAGCATCCATTTAGAGTATAAGACTCCCAACAATGGTTGGACCTTGGCCTTGACTTCTGAAAGGTCAAGGAACAAAGTCTCAAGTGTGAGGTCATAGTAAATGCCTTTGGGGCAAAAATGGCTTGCCTCTCATATGCACCTAAAAAAGGAGAAGGCCCAATTTATGAGTAAATCACACTACTTTCTTATACTTTTTCTGTATGGATAATTCTCTTTTAAATACTGGTATTCTTTTCTCTTATTTTACAGTTTTTCTTGACATTTCTCTGAAGCTTCCACTTATACACCTCTTATACACATTCATTACTGACATAGCATGATATTAATTTGGTGATAAAGCCATGAAAATTATATAGCATTCAATCAAATATCAAATATCATTTACAGATCCATATGAGAGATGGCCTTGTCAGACAGAAAGACAATGAATAGAATTAAGAATAAAACCAGGCCAGACATAGTGACTCATGCCTGTAATCCCAGCACTTTGGGAGGCTGAGGTGGGTGGATCACAAGATCAAGAGTTTGAGACCAGCTTGGCCAACATGGTGAAACCTCATCTCTACTGAAAATACGAAACTTAGCAGGCATGGTAGCGGGTGTCTGTAATCCCAGCTACTCGGGAGGCTGAGGCAGGAGAATTGCTTGAACCCAAGAGGCAGAGGTTGCAGTGAGCCAAGATTGTGCCACTGCACTTCAGCCTGGGTCACAGGGCAAGACTTCGTCTCTGGGGGTGGGGGAAAAAAAAAAGAAGAAAACCAT
>CAUYLG010053530.1:0-14065 GCA_963573385.1 Cacajao melanocephalus | reverse complement strand
AGTATTCCATGGTGTTTACGTACCACGTTTTCTTTATTCAATCTACCATGAATGAGGATTTATGTTGATTCCATGTCTTTGCTATTATAGATAGGGCTGCAGTGAACATATGTGTGCATGTGCCTTTATGATATAATAATTAATATTCATTTGGATATATACACAGAAATGGGATTGCTGGCTCAAATGATATTTCTATTTTTAGGTGTTTGAGGAATCATCACACTGTCTTCCACAATGGTTGGACTAATTTACACTCCCATCAAATATGTATAAGGATTCCTTTGTCTCCACAACCTCATCAGTATCTGCTGTAGTTCGACTTTTTAATAATGTCTATTCTGACTAATGTGAGATGTTATCACATTATTCCTTTGCATTTCTCTAATGATCAGTGAAGTTGAGGTTTTTGTCACATTTGCTGATTACATGTATGTCTTCTTTTGAAAAATATCTGCTCATGTCCTTTGCCCACTTTTTATTAGGATTTTTTTTTTTTAGAAATTTGTTTAATTTCCTTAAAGATGGGGATATTAGACCTTTGTAAGATGAATAGTTTGCAAAAACTTCCTTCCATTTTGTAGATTGTCTCTTCACTCTATTTATAGTTTCTTTAGCTGTTAAGAAGCTTTAATTTAATTAGATACCATTTGTCTATTTGGGGTTTTGTGTGTTTGTGCAATTGCTTTTGGTGTCTTCATGTAATCTTTTTTCATTCCCATGTCCAGAATGGTATTCTCTAGATTGTCTTTCAGGGATTTTATGGTTTTATGTTTTACATTTAAGTCTTAATCCATCTTGAGTTAATTTTTGTATGTGGCTTAAGGAAAGGATCTATTTTCAATTTTCTGCATATATCTAGCCAGTTATCCCAGCAATATTTAGTGAATAGTGACACTTTCCCATTGCATATTTTTGTCAGCTTTGTCAAAGATCAGATAGTTGTAGGTATATGGGATTAATTCTGGGTTCCTTATTCTGTATCATGATTTGTGTGTCTGTTTTTGTATCACTACCATGTTATTTTGGTTATAGTAGCCCTTTAGTATAGTTTCAAGTCTTTCTGCTTTTTTGTTTGTTTTTAATTCATTCTACCATTCTTTGTTTTTTGATTGCAAAGTTTAATCTGTTTAGATTCAATGTTATTGATCAGCAAGAATTTACTCCTGCCATTTTGTTATTTGTTTTCTGGTTGTTTTCTGGTGTTCTTTTCCTTCTTTTTTTCTTCCCTGTCTTTTTTAGCTAATGTGATATTTGTAGGTGATGATATGATTAGGATATGTGAACCCACCAAAATCTCATCTTCAGTTGTATTCCCCAGTGTTACAGGTGGGTCCTGATGGAAGGTGATTGAATTATGGGGGTAATTTTTCATAAATAATTCAGCACCAACCTCCTTGGTTGTAATAGTGAGTGATTTCTCATGAAATCTGGTTATTTAAGTGTGTAGCACAACTTCAGTCTCACTATTGCTACATATCTGCTTATGTAAGATATGCCTGCTTCCCCTCCAACTTCTATCATGATTAAAAGTTTCCTGAGGCCTCTGCAGAAGCCAAACAGTTGCCAACATCATGCTTCTTATACAGCCTGGAGAACCAAAGGCCAATTAAACCTATTTTCTTTATAAATTACCCAGTTTTACGTATATTCTTACAGTAGAGCAAAAACAAACTAATACAGAAAATTGATACTGTGGAGTAGGGCATTGCTATAAAGACACCTAAATATGAGGAAATTCCTTTGGAACTGGGTAATGGGCAGAGGTTGGAACAGTTTGGAGGGCTAAGAAGAACACAGAAAAATGAGGAAAAGTTTGGAACTTCCTAGAGACCTGTTGAATGGTTGTAAACAAAATGCTGGTGGTGATATGGACAGAGATGGCTAGGCTGAACCGGCCTCAGATGGAGATAAGAAACTTATTAAGGAATGGAGCAAAGGTCACTTTTAGTACACCTTTACAAAGAGCTTAGTTGGATTGTGCCCCTGCCCTAGGAATTTTTAGAACTTTGAACTTGAGAGTGATGATTTAGGGTATCTGGTAAAAGAAATTGTGAAGTAGAAAAGTGTTCAGAAGTGGCTTGGATGTGTCTAACAGCCTATGCTCATACGTGTGAGCAAAGAAATTACCTGAAACTGGAACTTATATTTAAAGAAGAAGCAAAGCATAATAATTTTAAAAAATTGCAACCTAGTCTTGTGGTAGTAAAAAAAAAAATCCCATTTTCAGAAGAGGAATTCAAGCAGACTACATAAATTTCCTTAAGTAAAAGGAAGACAAATACTGATATCCAAGACAATGGAGGAAAAGGCATGAAGGACTAGAAGGGAATAATAGATCATGGACCTGACCCAGGACCCTGCTGCCCTGTGCAGCCTCACAACACTGATTCATGTGCCTCAGCTGCTCCAGCCTCAGCCATAGCTCAAAGGGACTCAGGTACAGCTCAGAGTACTGCTTCAGACGGTGCAAACTTTAAGCCTTGGCAGCTTCCATGTGATGTTAAGTCTTCAGATGCACAGAGTGCAAGAGTTGAGGCTTACAAGCCTCCACCTAGATTTTAGAGGATGTATGGAAAAGTCTGAATGTCTGGCAGAAGTCTGCTGAATGTGTGGAGCCCTCATGGCGACCCTATACTAGAACAGTGTGGAGGGGAAATGAGGAGTTGGAGCCTCCATAGAGTCTCCACTTGGGCACTGCCTAGTGGAGCTGTGAGAAGAAGGCCGCTGACCTCCAGACCCCAGAATAATAAATCCACTGTCAACTTTTGCTGTTCACTTGCAAAAGGCACAGGCATTTATTGGCTAACCTTGAGAGCAGCCACAAGGATTAAACCATGCAAAGTCACAGCAGTGGAACTGCCCATAGTCTTGGGATCCCATCCCTTGCATGTGAGACCTGCAAAGAGCTCTGGATTTGAGACATGGAGTCAAAGAAAATTATTTCGGAGCTTTAAGGCTTAATTATTGCATTGCTAGATTTCAGACTTCCACGGGCCCTGTAGGCTCTTTGTTCTGGCCCATTTCTCCCTTTTGGAATGGGAGTTTTTGCCTAATCCCTATATCATCATTGGATCTTAGGAGCAACTATCTCGTTTGTGACTTTACAGGTTCAAAGGCAGAATGGATGAGCCTTGTCTCAAATGACACTTTTGGCTTTTGAATTTTGAGTTAATGCTAGAATAAATAAAGACTTTGGAGACTACTGGGAAGGTATGATTGCATTATGAAATACATAAGGAACATGATATATTGGAGGGGTCAAGGTGGAATTATGTGGTTTGGATCTCTGTCCCCACTGAAATCTCACGTTCAGCTGTAATCTCCAATGCTGAAGGTGGGCCCTGGTAGGAAGTGATTGGATCATAGGGGAAGTTTCTCATGAATGGTTTACTACCCTCACCATTGAACATGACAGTGAGTGAGTTCTCATGAGATATGGTCATTTAAAAGTGTGTAGCACCTCCCCACTTTTTGATCCTCCCCCAGGTATTTAAGATGTGCCTGCTTCCCCTTTACCTTTTCCCATGAATTAGAGTTTCCTGAGGCCTAGCGAGAAGCTGAGCCGATTCCACCATGTGAAAACTGAGGTAATTGAAACCTTTTTCTAAATAAATTACCCAGTCTCAAGTATTTTATTATAGCAGTGTGAGAATAGAATAACACTGGCTGCATCTTTCATTTATTGCTTTTTACTTTTTGTGTACCTGTTTTATATTTTTAGATTTGAGATTACTATTAGGTTTGCAAATAATATCCCATAATATGTTATTTAAACTGATGACAACTTAATTCTGATTGTGTAAACAAACAAGGAAAAGAAAAATAATAAAACTCTATTCTTTTACTTTATTTCCCCACTTTTAACATTTTGTTATTTCTATTTATGTCATATTGTGTTGTCTGTGTTTTGAAAAGTAGCTATTATTTTTTATCAATTCATCTTTTCATATTTATTCTTAAGATATGATTAGTTTACATACCACACTTACCTTATAATATGCTATGTTTTTCTGTGTACCTACTATTACCAGTGAGTTTTCTTTTCTTCATATAATAATTTTTATTACTCACTAACATTCTTTTCTTTTGTATTGAAGAGCTCCCTTTAGTATTTCTCATAGGGCAGTTCTGGCATTGATGAAATCCCTCAGCTTTTATTAGTCTTGAGAAAGTATTTCTTCTTCATATTTAAAGGACATTTTCACATGATAACTGTTTTAGGTTGAAACATTCCTTTTTTTTCCCCTTCACCACTTTAATATGTTAGGTCACTGTCTGCTGGACTGCAAGATTTTCAGTCAAAAGTTTGTTTTCAGAAGCATTAGAACTCCATCATAAGTAATGTGTTTCTTTTCTCTTTCTGTTTTTAGGATTTTTTCTTTATCTTTGAGCTTTGGGACTGTGATTATTAAATGCCGTGAGGTAGACTTCTTTGAGTTAAATCTGCTTGGTGCTCTATAACCTTTTTGTATTTGAATATTGATATACTTTTCTAGGTTTAAGAAGTTCTTTGTTATTAGGCCTTTGAATAAACTTTCTACTCCAATCTCTCTCTACTTACTTTTAAAGGTCAATAACTTTTAGATTTAATCTTTTGTGACTATTTTCCAGATCTTGTAGGCATGCTTCCTTGGTTTTTATTCTTTTTTCTTTTGTCTCCACTCAAATAGCCTGTCTTCAGGCTCATTAATTCTTTCTTCTGCTTAATCTATTCTGCTATTAAAAGAGTCTAATGAATTCTTCAGTATGCCATTTACATTTTTAAATTCCAAAATTTCTTCTTCATTCTCTTAAGTTATTTCAATTTCATTGTTATCTAACAGAATTCCAAATTTCTTCTCTGTGTTATATTGAATTTATTTGTGTTTCCTCAAAACATCTATTTTTAACTCTGTCTGAAAGTTCACATATCTCTGTCTCTCTGAGATTTATCCCTGGTGCCTTATTTATTTGTTTGATTAGGTCATATTTTTCCAGATTATTTTTACGCTTATGGGTGTTCATCACTATCTGGGCACTGAAGAGCTAGGTATTTATCATATTCTTAACAAACTGGGCCTATTTTTACCTGTCCTTCTCAGAAAAGCTTTCCACGTATTTGAAGAAACTTTTGTGTTGTGATCTAAGCTTTTGTTCACTGCAGCCACATCTACATTAGGGAGAACTTCAAGCCCAATAATGTCGTGGCTCTTGCAGACTTGTAAAAGCATTGCCTTGGTGATCTTGGATAATGCCCAGAAGAATTCTCTGCATTACCAGGCAGAGACTCTTTCTCTCTTTCTTTACTTTCTCCCACACAAATGAAGTCTCTCTCTCTCTCTCTAACTATATTTCTTTTTCTCTCTCTCTCTGTTGAGCTGCCTAGCTTCCTGGAGCTGGAGGAGAGGTGTGGCCATCATCATCGAGACTGTGCTGGGACAGAACTGAAGCCAGCGCAGCACTGGACCTCACTCAAGGCACACTGTAACCACTACTTGGTTATTGTCTATATTCACTCAAGGTGCTAGAGCTCTACAATCAGCCAGTCAGGCTTCTGTTTTTTCTTCAATGTGGTGAGTACCCTTGGGATAGTGCCAGAGAGGCCATCTGGGAGTCAGAAAACTTAGGAATCTACTTGGTGCTCTATACTACTATAGCTGAGCTGGTAGTCAAACCACAATACAAAACTATTGCCACACTTATCTCCCCTTTCCCCAGAGAGAGGAATCTTTTACTATGGCTACTACCACCACAGGCCCACACTGAGTACTTACAGGCTACCATCAGTGTTCACACTAGGTTCAAGCTCTCCTCCATCAGCTTGTGATAAATGCTGCAAAGCCTAGAAGTCACCCTAGGGAAGTGAACTCCCCTGTGGCCTAGGGTAAGTCAAGAAATGCTGTCCAAGAGGTAAGGCCTGAAATCAGGAACCCCAAGTTTCTGCTTGGTACTCTACCCTACTGTGGCTGAGCTGGTACCTAAACTGTGAGTCTTAGTCACCTTTACTCTTCCCTCTGCTTTTCCCAAGCAGAAGTCCTTCCTCATAGCCACTACAGCTATGAATTTGCTGGGTTGCACCTGAAGCCAGCACATCTCAGTGTCACCCAAGGCCCACAGCATGAGCTACCTGGTTACTGCTGCTGATTATTCAGGTCCCAAAGGCTCTTCAGTTAGCAGGTAACAAATTTTGCCAGGACTCATTCCTTCCCTTTCAAGGCATCCTTCCCTTCAAGGTAGCAGGTTTCTTTCTGGCCAAAGGGGTGTCTAGAAATGTTCCCAGGAAGCTAGAGTCTCAAATGGGGACCTCATGATTCTGCTCAGTGCCCTAAACCACTGTGACTGAGTTGGTATCCAAGATGCAAGATAAAATCCTCTTTACTCTTCCCTCTCCTCTCCTCAAGCAGAAGGAAGGGATCTCTTTCAGAGCTGTGAGCTGTGCTTCCTGGGGTTGGAGGAGGGGTGCTGCAAGTACTCCCTTGGTCACCCCAACTGGTGTCTCACTAGGTTGCATGCCCCACAATTCCACTGGCTCCATGCCCAGCAGAACATCAGGATTTTCCTAGGATTTGCAGTCCTTGTGGCCTTGACTGTCTTTCAAGTTTATTAGAACTCCAGAGCAATTTAGCCTTCAGTGGCAGGGCTTACCAAAAATCAGTTCTCACCACAGGGATGGGCAATTCCACTCTGACTAGGGCTAGTCTAAGTGCTCCCAACATGAGTGCCAGTGGATATCTGCTCCATATTGTCTTTCACTGTGACATGGCAGCACTAAGTCCCAATGAAAAATCCCATAATTGTTGCACTCTCCCTCTCCTAAGTACACAAATTTACTTCTCCACACCACATAGCCACTGCCATGGGATGGGAGTGAGATGTCTTTGGCAATTTAAGATTTTCTTTCCTACCCTATTCAGTTTACTTTTCAGTGATATAAAGTTAAAACCAGGCGCTGTGATCATTCCTCTAATTTTTACTCCTAATAAAGGTGCTTTCATCTGTGGATAGTTGTTAAATATGGTGTTACTGCCGGGAGGTTGATTGGTGAAGGCTTCTATTTGACCACCTTGCTCTGTCTCTTGAGTTTCACGGATTTGACTTTTACGTGTTGATATGGTTTGGTTGTGTTCTCACTCAAATCTTATCTTGAATGGTAGCTCCCATAATTCCCTTTTGTCATGGGAGGGGCCTGGTGGGAGATAATTGAATTATGGTGACAGGTCTTTCCTGTGCTGTTCTCCTGGTAGTAAATATGTCTCATGAGATCTGATCATTTTATAAAGGGGAGTTCCCCTACACAAGATCTCTTCCCTGCCTCCATGTAAGATGTGACTTTGCTCCTCATTTGTCTTCCACCATGATTGTGAGGCTTCCCCAGCCATGTGGCACTGTGAGTCCATTAAATCTCTTTCTTTATAAATTACCTGATCTTGAGTATGTCTTCATTAGCAGCATGAGAATAGACTAATACATATGTCTAAGTATGCATCTCTGTGACTTTCTTCTACTTCTGGCTTTTCATGGCTACCTCATAAATGAGATGTAGAAGTAGGAGAACAAAAAGACAGCAATAATCTCATGCTGAAATGTCATACACCCCAGTATTACAGAGGTTCAGTAGATTTTTTCTTGGACAGACATTTTTTACTTTGTTCTGTGGCTTTGGTAAAATTTTGAGTACTTAAAAATAATTGTTTTTAGTTGCTTTGCAAGCATTTCATTTTGTGTGAGTGTGTGAGAGTTGGAGTTCACCACAGTCCTCACTCCACCATTCTGGAAGTCAATCTCACATCCAGTGATTTTTTTAAAAATTTGAGATACTGATTATATATGTTCAAGAATTTTCACTCATTTTTTAAGACATATTCAAGACCTGTTCTTATTTTTCCCATTCTCTTTCTCTTTATATACTTTTATTGCATATTTTTAACAAAATTTTCATAATCATTTGAAAGATTTTGTCTGATAATTGCAGTGTATGAATAATCACTGGGTCTGTTTCTATTGACTGCATTTTCTCTTTACTATATGTCTCATTTTATATTTTCATATTTTGTAACTTTGAAATTGTGTTTCACTAATTTTTTCTAAAAAGATTGGAGGATCAAATAATTATGTGTATAGAGTGTTGTATCTTGGATATTATATATTTATATATAATAAATATTATTTTAATTTATACCAGACATTAAGCATATAGATTATATAGTACATATTATACATATTATTAAATACACACTATTTGTTACATGTATCTTGTATTCAATATACAAACACACATACATACATTTACATATTTTTTTTTTATTGATTGTGTGTATCCCATCCTCTTTTAGGCAACTAGAGGAAGAAGCTGATCAGATTGAGCAAATCAGGAGTTGAGTGGGGCAGGTTTGCCACCTTAATCTTTTAAGAAAGTGCTTGATATTAAAGTACTGTAAGTCTGAGCCTATCTCTTTTGTTTCAGAGCCAAAACCCAGCTTTCCATGTCACCACAGAGCTGATATATTTCATTATATCAGAAACTAAATTAGGAGTAAATGTAGTGGTTTATTTGGTTAAACACAGTTTATCTCTGGCTTCGTAGTCTATGAAGGTGAGGTCAGGATTTTCCCTCTAGTTGCACCTTGCAAGTACATAATTAAAGATTCTAGGCTTCAGATCTGGGGCATCTCATTTTTCCTAGATCTTGAAACTGAAAAATTATCAGAACTACTTATTACAAATGATGATCTCTGCATTTAATTTCCTCCAGATTAAAAACCCACACTTCAGTCTATAGGTTAGTCAGATATTTGGTTGGTTTCTTCTCTTCTTAACTATTACTGCTCATCTCTGGCAGATATTCCCCTCTGACTGTGGGTCCCCAGCTTAGAAATTGTCCCCAGGCACGCTAGAATACTCTTTCCTTTGATCACTTACGAAGGCGCCAATCCTCTGGAGTTTAGCTAATTTATATGTATTTGTGTCTTAGCTTTCCAATGGCTTTAGAGAAAAAAATGGATTATTTAGTGATTTTTAAATTATTATTATTTCAGCAGGAAGAGAGAGGTCTGTCACATTTTTCATCATTTATGGGAATAAAAGACTTCCTTATATGCTTTTATCCTTGGAAACTTTTTTTCTCATGAACTTCAAAACATTTTGTTAAAAATGTTAACATGTGTGAACCCTGAATATCTGAGACAAGTCTCAATTTAATTTAGAAAGTTTATTTTGCCAGGGTTGAGGATGTGTACATGATAAAGCCTCAGGAGGGCTTGATGACATGTGCCCAAGATGGTCAGATCACAGTTTGGATTTATACATTTTAGGGAGACAATAGATGTCAATCAACATATGTAAGTTAAACATTGGTTTGGTATAGATAGGCAGGACAACTTGAAGCAAATGTGCAACAGCTCGAAGCAGGGAGGTGGCTTCCAGGTTATAGGTAGATGAGAGACAAATGATTGTATTCTTTGGAGTTTCTGATTAGCCTCTCCAAAAAAGACAATCAGATATTCATTTAACTGAGTGAGCAGAGGGGTGACTTTGACTAGCATGGAAGTCAGGTTTGTCCTGAGCAGTTCTCAGCTTGACTTTTCCCTTTAGCTCAGTGATTCTGGGGCCCCAATATTTATTTTTCTTTCACACCATTCAGATTTTCTAGATATTCAAATATTGGCCCCTATATTAACCATACAAATTAGAATTATGCCTTTGCAAGACTTCCTTTTTAAAGTCAGATGAAAGTCACTCAGTGTCTCCTGGATTTTTTAATCAAAGGAGCTCAGGGGAGCTAATTTTGACCTTAAAAGGCAGAAGATTTTGTCTGCTTGGTTAAAAAAGTGATATTAACTTTATTTTAATATTTTTTTTGAAACAAAGTTTTGCTCTGTCACCCAGGCTAGAGTGTAATGGCACTATCTCAGCTCACTGCAACCTCCACCTCCCAGGTTCAAGTGATTCTCCTGACTCAGCCTCTCAAGTAGCTGGGATTACAAGCATGCACCACCACACCCAGGTAATTTTTGTATTTTAGTAGAGACGGGGTTTTACCATGTTTGCCAGGCTGGTCTCGATCTCCTGACCTCGTGATCCACCTGTCTCAGCCTCCCAAAGGGCTGGGATTATAGGCATGAGCCACTGTGCCCAGCCAAAAAGTGACATTAACTTTCTATGCTCCTATCCCTGCATTAGAAAACAACTAAGACAGATGATATGAGCTTGTGCCTCGGTGTATCTTACATTTGTAATTAAAGTCAACATTGAATGTCAATGTCTCTCTCAATAATATACTTTTAGCATGCCCTATCTCACTTTTGTTTAAGACTTAGAAGGCTGATTTATCAAAGTGCATAGTAATTCACTCTTAAAATAAAAATAATATATTATTATGTAAATAAATTTAAAATTATTATTACTATTATAAAATAAATGAACAGACATGTTGTCACCTTGCTTTACCATTTGATAAGCAATAGCAGTATATGTATTGTGATCTTTTAAATTGAGTTCCAAAGTGTAATTATTTTTCTAAAAGGATAATATCTTTGTTAAAATTACAGTTTCTTCAGAGATTCAATAATGTTCATATTTGAATGAAAGAGGAACATTTGTCAAAATAAGGAAAATAAAGGGATTCCATAGAATGAAGATGATGTATTTTACTCATAAAGTATGACTCAAATTGTTTAGCTTCTAGTTTATCCACCATCCATGCCACATGCCCTAGAGTGTCCCTTATTTCAGTCACAGCCCTAGTGGACAGTTCCAACTTCCCTTGTAGCTGTAGCATTTGGATTCAAGTGAATAAAAAAAGCATTTTTAAAAAATTCTGACCTAGGGCCTCCCCTTCCAGGAAAGTAATTTTGAAAGCACACTAGAGAATGCAGATGTGTGGGTATGTTTGGGAGTATGTTAATGACCCTCAGAATAGCCTTCAACTAAAGGAGGATGGGACTTATAAAAAGAAAATGAAAAAACAAAATAACAACATCAGGATATCAGTAAGATGGCAGAATAGGAGATTCCACCCTTCGTCCCCTCACAGAAACACCCATATAAGCAGCGATCTATGCATGAAAATATCTTTTTGAGGGCTCTGGATTCCAGGCAAGAGTTTGTAGCAATAGGGTAGAGCACCAAAATGAGAAAAAACACATTGAAAAGGATAAGAAGGACAATTTCATTCAATTGAAGTCACCTCCTCCACAAGTTGTCTCATTGCAGTGCTGAGAGAGATCTTCTTCCTCTGAGAGCTCCTCGTGGGTAATAGAGAGTGAAGTGAGCATTCAGCATCACCATGGACTCAGGCCCAACCCAGTGGATTCCAACATCAGGATGACAGGCATAGATGTAGGTTTCAGGCTCTTGCCAGTGATCCCTGGAGTCAAAATAATATTTATGGACTTAGGGTCCAGGCCTTTCCTAGTGTCAGACTGTCCCCTTCAGTCCCATGTTCCAGGTCGACTCCAGCCAGCTCCCTTGGATCAAGCTCCAGGATTGGCCCAGCATCAGGAAACAGTGTGGACAACTGTTTGAACAAAAGTGTAAACAAACAGACCTAACACAAAGATATAGTACATTCCATCCAACAAAAGTCAAATACACATTCTTCTCAAGTAGATATGAAACATTCCCCAGGATAGATCATATGTTGGGCTATAAAACAAGTCTTAACATATTTAAGAAACTGAAGTCATATTATCTTTTCCAACCATAGTGGCATAAAAGTAGAAATCTACAACAGGAGTAAGTTAGAAAATTCACAATATATGTAAATTAAAAACCACAGAGATAAACAGTGGATCAAGAAGAAATCAAAAACAAAGTTTAAATGTAGCCTGATATAAATAAAATTGCCAACACAATATACTAAAACTTAGGGTATGCAGCAAAAGCAGTTCTAGGATAGAAGTTTATAGTGGTAAATGCCTAAATTAAGAAAAAAATAAAGAATTAAACAACCTAACTTTACAATTCAAGGAACTAGGAAAAAAATACAAACTAAGTTCAAAGATAGCAGAGGAAGGAAATAATTTTAAAATGTAGTATATGAATACAGATACGTATTGTTCAGCCAAGAAAAACATAACATTTGTGACAACATGGATGAATCTTGATGACATTATGCTAAGTAAAATAAGCCAAACACAGACAGACAAATACTGTATAATCACACTTACATGTTTAATCTAAAATAGTCAAACGTATAGAAGTAGAGAGTAGAAGGTGATTACCAGAAACTGGTGGGAGGGGAAAATGGAGAGATACTAGTCAAAGGATATGATGTTTCAGTTACACAAGATAAATAAATTCTGCGAATCTACTACAGCCTGGTGCTTAGAGTAAACAATACTGTATCCTATATTTACCATTTTCTAAAAGATGTTATGCTAAGCATCCTTTCCAAAAAAAATAAGTTTAAAAAGAAATGGAAAGAAACTGAGAGGTGATGAGTATGTCTGCAGTCTTGGTTGTGGTGATGGTTTGATGGGTGTATTTTTAGCCCTAAATGCATTGAGACATATATATATATATATATATATATATATATATATATATACATTTAACTTGCACAGCTTTAATATATAAAATTAAGCCAGAATTATGAATGGGGCTGAAGAACATCTTGTTGATGTACTTTAACTGATTATGAGTTAAATTATGGTTCCTATAAGCAAAAGGGTTCTGGGGTTTAATGTGCACACAGGGAAAAGTGATGAGAGGTCAGAACTATACAAGGAACAGAGCTGAAGTAACGTCTGTCCCATCTTTATAAAAGCTAGTATCCATGAAGGAGTGTCCTATCCATTAATCGGGAAACAGAAAATCTCTGCTCACTGGTCCAGGAAATTATTACTGATACTATCTTATCACAAAGCACTTCAGGAGAAAAAGTATAACCTATTATAAATAAAATTTCAAGAAAGATGCTGAGGTATAATTAGGAACCACTGTTGCTGGCCATGTGGAATAGCTGAAACCAGACTTCCTCTTCCACTGTAACAAGAAAGCTAGATTGTGTTTTAAAGCACTTTCAAGACTTCATTACCACCCCCCCCCTTCAAATGCACAATTTCAAATCCCTTTTTATATCTGGAAGTTTCTTGATGGTTTTAAAATTCTCAATATTGCAAGATGGCAACAGATGACAAAATTAAGAAATATCTTCTTATCAAAGATCAAATCAAAGGCACTGCCAGGGGAAAGTGTTTGAAAGATGAAGCCAAGAATGTTGCTATAAATCCTTTTGTTAAGACCTCAGAGAAATCCAAGAGAGTTTGTCAAAGTACTATTCAGTCACACAAGAGATCCCTCATACAGATTAAGCCTGGGCTTCATGGATCGTCTCAATAAAATAATAGCCAATCTTGGAAGCTTTGGGGTGTTATCCCTCAGCCATCTCAGCTGAAGCCAAAGGTTAAGAAAAACTTATTTCAAAGAGGTTTGTGGGTTGGCTTTTGTCTAATGGAGTGAACTTTGAGAAGATTCAAGGATGCCCATGAGGTTCTTAAAATAATTAGATATAAAGAAACATCACAAGATTGAAAGAATGAGGAGAGGTCTTTGAACCTTCAGAATTGTATTGGAAGAAACAGGTTGAAAGAAATGTTGAGAAACAAATATATGTTACCTTTCATGAAAAAGAAGACATGATTCAGAGGGCAAAACCAGTAGACTGGAGAGTAGAGCTGAGAACCATAAAGAGTCATCCCGTATCTTGCGACCTAAAGCAAGGGACTCCTAACACTTGCCCTTCTGAATTGAAGATATATACGTATAAGGCAGTGCCTCCTTTATTATTCCTATTTTCCTCCTTTGCATAAGAATATGTATAGACATTATCATAGGTCTGTTTCTGCTTGGTATGTTAAGAGGTGTTTGGGGTAGACCCTTGTTTCTTTAGTTTCACAAATTCACAGGTGGAAGAAAATTATATCCCAGACATTTCTTAAAGATCGATGATAGACTGGACAGGGAAAATGTGGCACATATACACCATGGAATATTATGCAGCCATCAAAAACGATGAATTCGTGTCCTTCGTAGGGACATGGATGAACCTGGAAACCATCATTCTCAGCAAACTGACACAAGA
>CAUYLG010053529.1:0-125659 GCA_963573385.1 Cacajao melanocephalus | reverse complement strand
TTCCCATTTTTGTGGATTTATCCACCTGTCGTCTTTGTAATTGCCGACTTTCAGATTGGGTCTGAGTGGACGTCTGGCTTGTTGGTGATGAAGTTTTTTCTGTTTCTTAGTTTTCCTTTGGCGGACGCCCCTTCCCCACAGAGGTAGGTCTTCCCGGGTTCAGCTGTGCTTACTGTGAAACTCTCCCGCTTGCACAGTTTTAAGTACTACCATATCTTTCCAAAGCATGAACTGTCTGTATTTGCTACAAGTTTCTATGTTTACATTAACTCAGATTAATTTTTTTAAAAAGCCTGTTTTGTTCATGATTATTAGCTACTAAGAAGATTTCTCCCTTGTTAGCTCGGTTGGCGCCAGTCTAGAAAAAAAGTGTTTCTCTACCCTAAATGATGACCTAACAAAATGTTATAATACATCATTACAATATATTGAAATGACAGACTTTTGGGGATGTCCTAGGAACCGGTACAAAATTTATTATTCAGTAGAAAATAATTATTTATAATAAATAAACATTTTTACACAATATTCTAAATTTCTAACTACCTTACAAATAGCCTTTTAGACAATGACATTTTCACCTGCCCAGCATACCTTCACATCTCATAGGAAGATTATATATAGCAAATAACTGATTCTATTCCATCAGTAGTGCTTCCAGGAATGACAAAAGCAAGTTCTTTTCTTTCTTCCAAGTAAAATAGTTTAGTTCAAAATCAATAACCCATGTATTAAAATAATGTTTTATTTAAAGTGGCTTGTGTGTTCATATACTTATATTTTGCTTGCCAACATTTTAAAATCTGTTTCACTTACAGTATATATTATGTATTGCCAATGTTTATAGGAGACATGTATTCATTTCAGTTACTAAGCATTTATTGTACATCAACAGATGACCAGTCAGTATTATAAATATTTTTAAAATCATAAGAAAAAAATTCCAGCAGATGACTTTCTATCTAGCGGAGTATGCAGAATTGTAAACAACAATTATAGTAGTGAGTTTGGAGGAGTAGGGTTAAGTGGCTTATGCCATGCCAGTCAAGTGCTAATTTATATGTACAAATCTTCCATTCTACATAATAGCATTTCAGACGGAAAAGTGCATCACAAAACATACCTGCCTAAAGATACAATTTCATAGAAAGGCTGTAAATAATGTCTGATCTTAATTATTGTACTAGTTATTATCATCATCAAGGATAGTGAATGAATAGAGAACATATTAAAAAAAGAAGAGTTAAAAACCATAATATTTATTAAATTCTTAATTTTGAGCCACCTAAAATTCACTCTAAATAGGTAGAGTTATAAAAACTCACAGATATGTTTACAAGAGTCTGGCAATGATGACCCTCATATACTGAAGTGCAGGAAATGATTAACATAGTAAGTTTAACAATATATTGATTTTTAAAATGACACTCAATACTAATTTGATTCTATAATATTTCAGGAAGTTTCCACTTACCCTTTAGAAACAACAAAGTAGACATAGCATGAAACGTTATTTCATTCACGGTAATAAGGTTTATTTGATCACCAAGTCAATACAGTGTGAGATTTTAATATATTTAATGAATCTACTCCCATACCCTCAATATCTTCTAGAACTTACTAATATTATAACAGGGTTTCTTTAAAAACATCTGATTTGTAAAGCAATCAAAAAGAATGCTTGTATTGATTAAATATACAGACTACAGAGCCAGAATGAATTGAGTGTAAATCTCAGCTTGCCCAGGTATTTACTTCTCTTACTTTGGCAAATTACTTAATCTTCCTGAAAGTTAATTTTTCTATCCATGATACTGAGAAAATAATAACTCTACCATGAATATAAGGCAAGAATGAAATTAATAATTTATTCTAAAAGTCATAAAAAACTGTGGTATCTACTCTATATTGTTTATGTCCTTGCTGATGATAATAACAATCAGACTGCTATTACAAATCTAATGTTCCTAAAAGGACTAAGTTCTCAGGATTTCTATATCACATAATTTCAGATGCTTCCCACTTCCTACCAAAATAGCAAAAACACAAATAATAGTTTACACCAGAGATGAGCTATAAGTTATAGCTTTACAATTATTGCTTTATTTTCTCCTGTAACATATTGCTGTTTGTAACAAATAAGTTATGACTAGATACATTCACCAGACATTTATTAATGGATATAAATTTGCTTTGCTAAATTTGAAAAATAAGTATTATATAAATAGCATATAAATAAGTGCTTTCTTAAACTCATGATCTGATTAGTATGCTTTTGAGTATTAAAACTCTTATATTAGTTTTGATACGCTGGAAAGCATTAATTTTCTCATATAAATAATACCAAACTTGTTTCTTTAAGCACACCAAAATTTACTCTCCAACTAAGATAAGCAATCTGCTTACCTTTTATGTAGGAAATGACTAATTCCACTCTGTAACTTGAACTTTCAGTAACAAGTAACAAGAAAAGCAAGTTATGCTATTTCTTTCTGGTAATGTTCTTTAAGTCAATATCCCTTTAAAAATCAATATTCAGCAGCACATGGTGGCTCATGCTTGTAATCCCAGCACTTTGGGAGGTCACGGCGGGCCGATCACGAGGTCAGGAGTTCAAGTGTAGACTGGCCAACATGGTGAAACCCTGTCTCTACTAAAAAATTCAAAAATTAGCTGGGCGTGGTAGCTCATGCCTGTAATCCCGGATACTTGGGAGGCTGAGGTAGGAGAACTGCTTAAACCAGGACTGGGAGGCGGAGGTTGCAGTGAGCAGAGATCACGCCCCTGTAACCCAGAGATCCAGCCTGGGTTACAGAGGGAGACTCAATGCCAAAAAATTAAATTAAATTAAATTAAATAAATAAATAAATACTTCATCAATGAAGAAAATTGCTTATTATGCTCTTTTCTTTAAAATAATTATCTCATATAAAAATTTCATTGCCAGAGTTAGTGTCATTCCTCAGAGCTCTCTTTTTCTAGACTGTTCGACTGACAGATATTACAGCTCAAATCTACCTAACATTAAAACAAAAGACAGATTTTTGAAAACTTAATCTTACAAAACTGTTAAATTGGTGAGAGAATACTAGTGAAATTTTTATTTAAAAAGTGTTCTTGTAAATAGAAAATTTATTTTTTCAAATCTGAATTTAAAATATCAGATTACTTATATAAATAAATAGGTAATTTACATAAAACTTTTAGTATTGCTAACAATTTGCAACATTTCACGTGTTCGTTAAGGGAAAATAAAGTGAGAAATAAAAGTGAATTCCTAAACAGATATGCACACAGTTGTTTATAGCTAAAAGGCAAACAGCAATGACAAACATACAAATTATTGAAGGCTAAGTGAGCTTCACTCCAAATCTACTTTCAAAGAAAAATGTTATTAAAACAAACCAAAACTCCATATATTGAGATTGCAAACTTTAGCTGAAAATCAATACACAACCCATATTTGCTTTACTAATAATGCAATTATTTTGAGTACTCATTTCACATAAATTGTACTTTCAAGTGGAGAGGATTAATTAGTGGAATTCTAGTAAATCCCGTGTAGTCAGCCAAACAGTACATATTGAGTATCTAATTCCATAATTTGCATAAATGCCCTTATAAATCAAATATTTGTAATTGTTAAAAAAAATAGTATCCTTATAGAAACTTAATTAGGAATACTGAAAGTGGTTCCTCCCAGACTTTCTGAAAACCTACTGTCTCTCAAAAGAATGAGAACAAATCCACCATAATGCCTTTAAAAATGAGGTATATCTCTAGACTCCTTAATAATTATAGCAGTAGTAATAATGATGACAACTACTTATACTTAGTGACTGATTTCCATTTTCTAGGTACATTATGTGAGATTTCTCCTGTTAATCCTCACAGAAGCTCTGTGATGACATACTATTATTCCCCACTGCCCAGAGAGAAATCCGAGGCACAGAATGGTGACATAACTTGAGCAAGATCATACAGCTAGGATGCAGGAGAGTCAGGATCAACACAAACTCAGCAAAAATCAGATGTGGATAAAGATAAAAGTCCAACTCATTCTTTCTCTAAGACCGGTTTTCACAGCACTGGTCCCCAAGTGTACAAAGAAGTAGCTATTTTACAGGCTATATAGTTTGCCACACTTCTAGGTCTTTTAGATACTTCTTTTTCTTACCTACTCAGGGAGTGATCAGACCAGGGAAAGGAAGACACTGGCTCACCATACCACAGATGAAGTGAAGCAAATATAAATCACAATACTTAGTTGATCACTTTAAAAGAAAGAATCTCCTGCCAGACAGTAGGAAGGGCCATGTAGGCCACTAAGGAAATCTGATATTCATACATTTACTTATATGAAATCTGATAAAATACATTTGTTTACCTTGTTACACTGTGTTATACCTTAAAGCTAGCTTAAATTAAAAATAATGAAGAAATGTAAGTTTAAGGACCTGCTGAAATGGAGACTGAATATTCAGATGAAATAAAATAAATATGAATTCTGCAATAATATGTACATTGTTCCAGTGTTGGCTCTACTCATTTTAGCAACAACTATGAAACAAACACTGAATCTCTCACACAAATAGCTAATAATTAAAAACACATCAATTCCTAAGACAAACATACCTATTGCTGGTACTATGGGCATGGAAGAATTTCTCACAAGTTTGCCAGTAAATTGTGTGGTAAAATAAACAACTCTAAATCTCAGTTTTTTTGTGAGATTCCACATAAACTTGGGATAAAGAAAACTCCATCTAATAGATTTATCAAATGATTCAACATGGTGAGGCATGAAAAGCACTTAGCACAAGACTTGGACCATACTACAATCCCAAGAGACAGGAGCTCCAGGAGCAGAAATCAAAACAAAACAGCCCTGGCATTCTTAGCTGTTTTTATATTACACTGTTATTTAAACTGATAGTGAAATCCAGCAAAAGTGATTCTAGGCATCAATCTTGATTGAATTCAGGCACATGAAGAACACTGTTTAACACTTTTTCAATCCAAATGTTGTCTGCAATAAGGCAAGACAGCCATAAACCTAGTCCTTTTTATAACTTTCGCAATGAATCAATATGCTATAATCATTGCCAAAATTTTACTCTATTATATCCATTGTATATGCTAGGATGTTACTTATTTGACTCTAATTTAATCAAGATTGTAACCTAAAAAGTCAATATTTCAAAAATAAGAGCACTAGACTTTACATTTTCTTGGAAATGATGTTCTTCAGGACTCCATATTTGGATCCCCTTCCACGAACATTCCCTTCATAGAAGCCATTTTCTCTCTCCTGGATTTTCCCTCTGGAATCCTCTTCCACAAACACTCCCTTTGTGGAAGCCTGTCTTTCCCTCCTAAACTCCATCTCTATTCCCTTCTACTCAGTGTGGAAGCTGCTTTCCCCTCCTGGATTCTATATTTCTGGATTGTCTCACTCAGTGGGAAGGTTAGCTGTTTCTTTCTCTCTCCTTCTCCTGTTTCTCTGTCTTTAAATAAATCACTTTCTACAAACACTTTTGAGTCCAGCATTTACTGCGCACTGCACCGTGGTCCCCTCTCTCATTCTTGAGAGGGCAGGAGACCAAGATCCTGGAGAAACATCCTCTCAGGGGAGCTGAGGGCACCCTGAACCCCAATATTACATTTTGGCGAACCAGCCAGGAGAGGGGTACACCAGAAGAGGGGTACACCTGAAGAGGGGGTACAGCCAGGAAAGGAGCACAGCTGGAGAAGAAGACTTCAAAATCGTGAGTAAAACCGGCCCCATTCTGTCCTGTCTCTTTAGGAACACCTGAAGCGGCTGCAGCCCTGAACCTGAGCAGAGGTGCCTCTGAGGAACGACCCAGCCCCTCTTAAGTGGCAAAGCCCAGCCAGAATTAAAAGAGCAGTTTTTTTACCTTCAAGCTCTCTCTCTGCTTTCCGTCTCCTTCTCTAACCTTCAGATATTATCTCTGGGACCAAAACCTGAGGGAGGCTGTGGGGAAGAGCAGGCAAGCACTGCCCGGGGCCTTTCACACCTTGCTGGTCAGGAACAGCCCAGCCCCAGCGCTGGAACCGAGTGCGCAGCCGTGAGCTGGAGGAAACAGCGGGGAGGGGCGAGGTACTACGGGAGCCTGCGGGGATGGCGAGCGCAGCAGCCTGGTGCACGGCTCTGGCAGGCCTCTCCAGCATTCCCCAGTCCCAGGCAGCAGGGTAAAATGGCTCCCCAGGGCCTTTGGCTACTAGCACGGGTCCATGTGCGGGCAGTAGCTCAGGAAGTGGCCCAGGCGTGCAAGTGGTTCTGGCAGGGTCAACATGGTGACCAAAAGCCGCGGGGGCGGGGAAACACATGGCAGCCCAGCAGCCCTGCAAACGCGGCTTTTAAACTGATGCAGCAAGCGGCTTTTTTCCTCTCCCGGTGTGGCTGAGGGAAAGGGAGAGGCTGATTGCTGTCAGCCCCGCCCGGCTTTTAGGCAGGCCACGTAGTCTTCGGGTGCAGCATTCTCATTCAAAATACGGTTTAAGAAAGCTTTCTGCCTCTCCTCAAGGTAACTGGCCTGTTTGCACAGTTGGTTAAGGTGTGGGACCTGCAGCTGCAAGGTTGCTGATTCAAATCCCTGGTGGAGTCTGTCTTGACTGGGTGAAGCCTTTTGGGGAAATTCAGAAGCTGAAGGCTATGGGACCTTGTATTTGGTGTATAATTTGTCTTGTTTAGGATTGGTTCTCTCTACGGCAAGACTTTTCCATCTGGAAGATTATAGTTAAACTGGTTCCAGGGCCCAGATAGTTAATGGCAGCTCTCACATCCCTAAAGGCATTTTCCTACAGTGGAAAATGGGTTAGGGGAGAAGATGCCCGGGTCCTTAGGGTATTGTTCCGGCCTCAGCCACGCCAAGACAGCCTTCTTTGAACTGTGTGCTCAAATGGCCCCTCCCTAGAATTTTACCCTTCTGGGGCAGTTTTATAAATTGGCCTGTGTAAATTGGACTATTGCTGATAAATATTGGTACTCATCTCCTGAGCCTTATTGGCCTCATCAGGGCTCGCTGGTAAGTGACTACCCAACCCAATATCTCCTCTTGTTACATGCCTCTATGGTACTCACTAGAGGTCATGCAGGCAGTGAGAGTGGTCCTATGATGCTGATAGGTCATGATTCAAATCCAGTACATAGGAGGCCCTCTGATAAGATGGATCGCTCATCTTGGGCACACCAAATTTCAGGGTACTGACTGAAAGACGTTTCATTTTAGTACCCATTTTACCTGGGGGATGCCTCAGGTTGAAGCGGCTGTAATTTCTTTAACCAGGGATACGGGCATCCCTTGCGTTCGATTTCAGATGGGTGCTTCTATGCTTAAGCTCAAGTCCCCATTAAAGTGTCTACTGGAAAATTGGGACCAATTTAACACACAGTCTTTAAGGAAGAAGCAGATTATTTTTCTCTGCCAAACAGAGTGGCCAAATTATCCTCTGCTGAGTGGAAAATGCAATCCCCAAAGGGAAGGGAAGAAAACCCAACAGCTTTCCTTGGGTGATTACAGGAGGCCTTAAGAAAGTACACCCCCATCACCAGACTCCATTGAGGGTCAGTTAATACTAAAGGACAAGTTTATTAGTCAGCAGCAGATATCAGGCAGAAGCTCCAGACTTTGGCTTTGAGACCAGAATAGAGTCAAGACTCATTACTGAACCAGGCAACCTTGGTGTTTTATAATAGAAACCAGGAGGAACAGGCTGAAAGGAACAGGAGGGATCGGCCGTAGTTATGGCTTTCAGGCAAGCAGACCCCAGGGGCTCAAATGCAGGAAAGGCTTGGGTTAGCCACCAGTCTGGCAAAACTTGCTACCAGTGCAGTCTGAAAGGACATTTTGTAAGAGATTGTCCCCAGAGGAATGGACTACCATCTCGTCCATGCCCGCTGTGCCAAGGAAATCACTGGAAAGCACCCTGTCCTAGGGCGATACGTTCTCAGGGCCTGAGGTGCCTGACCAGATGACCCAATGGCAGAACTGAGGGTTCCTGGATCAAGTACTAGCACGAGTCGTCACCCTTACAGAGCCCCGGGTAAAGCTGACCATAGAGGTCCAGGAAGTCAATCTTCTCCTGGACACTGCACGGCCTTCTCAGTATTTCTTTCCTGCCCTGGAGACTTGGTGCTTGTTAATTCTCTACCCTCTGACGCTCCCTCTCTAGGCCCATCATGGGAAGGACCATTTTCAGTCATTCTGTCCACTCCAACGGCAGTTAAGGTAGTGGAAATTAACTCACGGATTCATCACACTCAGCTGAAGCCTTGGATACCTCCTGAGGAAAGTCACAGACCCTCCACTCCACAAACTGAAGTTCCAGGAGACAAACCTTCATATCCCTGCGAGCCCTTAGAATATCTACATCTGCTTTTCCAACAAGATCCTCAAGGAATTAACCATGCATAAGTATAATTTATATCCTGGCATTAATAGGACTATGTCGGGGACCGGCACATCTGCCAGGAGGCTCCTGGCCTGCGGGAGGCCTCGCCCCAACTCGGAGATGTTCACAACCTGGAGGAGAGAGTGTGCGGAAGAAAAGACAGACAGACAGTGGGGTCTGGAGGACTACCCAGGCAAGGCCAGAACAGCATGCCAGGATAGCGAGTTTATTGTGTGCATAAGCCTGGTTATATACCTTTTAGTTCTTCATTGATGACGCAAGTTACATTGTGACATTAAACCGTAAATACGGGAACAGAAATCTGTGACGTACAGTAAATACGGGAACAGTAAATACGGGAATATGGGAACAGGCAGCACAACCAGACCCACTTGGGGTAAACAGAGCCATAAAATGTTTACAAAAACAGGAATTAAGAAACACACCATATCAGGCTCGCACAATGACTCATGAAGCCGCCATGCTTGAACGGCACGTCCTGTTCTACCTGTCAGTAGCCAAAATATTCTGCAGAAGTCATGCATCAACACTTCACCCCTTCCCTCAGCTCAACAGCCTCCAGGTGAGAGGTGAAATGTGTATGGGCTCAAGCTCAAAATGGCCGCGGTACAGCTAAGCACTGCGAACGGGAGCGATCCCCACAGAGTAAAAGTAATTCATTCGAAAGAAGGAAAGTGAAGGTGAGGGAGCAGATGAAGCATAACAAAAAGCGGAAGATTATAATAAATTAAAAATTCCCAAAATAAGTCCAATATTCTAAATAACATAAACAGACCAAACCATTTATTTAAAATTTATTAAAATTAGATTTTTAAACAACCACATCTATGTTCTGTTTGTAAGAGATCCAACCCAGACATATTAAAATTAAAAATATTGAAAAAGATGACCAGGCGTGGTGGTTCATGCCTGTAACCCAGCACTTTGGGAGGCTGAAGTGGGCTGATCGTCTGAGGTCAGGAGTTTGAGACCAGTCTGGCCTACATGACAAAACTCCATCTCTACTGAAAAATACAAAAATTAGCCAGGAGCACAGTGGCACACACCTGTAGTCCCAGCTACTCAGGAAGCTGAGGCAGGAGAATCGCTTGAACCCAGAAGGGGGAGGTTGTAGTGAGCTGCGATTCCACCACTGCACTTTAGCCTGGGTGACAGAGCCAGACTCTGTCTCAAAAATAAAAATTAAAAAAATAGAAATATGGAAAAAAGTTTGCCAGAAAGATAAGAACTAAAATGTGGCAGGCTTAGTTTTTAAATGTCATGTAAAATAGAGATCATCTCCTACATAGAATTTCATGGTGTATATGTCCCACATTTTCTTTATCCAGTCTATCTTTGGTGGGCCTTTGGGTTGATTTCATTTCTTTGCTATTGTGAATAGTGCTGCAATGAACATACACATGAATATATCTTGTAACAGAATGATTTGTATTCCCTTGGGTATATACCGAGTAATGAGATTGCTGGGTCAAATGGTATTTCTGGTTCTAGATCTTTGAGGAATTGCCACATTGTCTTCCACAATGGTTGAATTAATTTACATTCCCACCAACAGTGTAAAAGTATTTCTATTTCTCTGCAACCTCGCCAGCATCTGCTGTTTCTTGACTTTTTAATAATTGCCATTCTGACTGGCGTGAGATGGTATCTCTCAATTAGTTACTGTCTCAAGCAAACAAAAAAGTTAATGAAGATTGATAAAATTTAAATCACATACTAACAAAGGCTGACCATAGAACCTTGACCTAACCATTTGAGATTAAAAACAAAATATTCTCAAGTACACATGAAATTTAAAACGAAATCTTAACCGCATTCTAAACAAAGCAAGTTTCAACAAACTTCAAGTAATTGGTAGCACGCAAAGATTTTGGGACATGATGCATTTGTATGAAAAACCATATTGTTTCAAAACCATGATTAAGTACGCATACGTCTTTGTGCTCACGCCCTTTGATAGCATCTACCTCACTAAATTTGGACTTGGTCTCATGACTTAACAGCAAACCTGAAAACATGCTTGTGCATGTCTACTTCCTCTCATGCTTCCTCTCTTGTGGACCCAAACCACTGATTGAGAACAAGCCTAGGGTACCATGCTGGGGGGCTGTGGAAGGTGACAAGAATAATCAAGGTTATCATAGACCAGTGTATAACCAGCAGGTGTACAAATAGATGATCCCACCCAGCCAGAATTAGTAAAGGTGTACATGTAACCTACACAAAGCACAGACACATGAGTGAGACCAGACAACACTGGACAAACTGCTTAGACTATCCATAGACACATAAGCAATAATAAATTGCTATAATAAACCATTTGGCTTGGAGGGTCCTTAGTGTTTGATATTATAAATAATGTGGGTATATTCTTATATGTAAAATTGTAGAATAAAACATTAAATTTATTCAAAAATAGGTATTATCAAATCACTTTACATCTCCAACTGGTTGTAAGAGAAACATTTAACTTAAAAACTCAATCTTGTGAATACAAGAAAGTGATGTTATATCTCATGTTGTTATACTTTGCATTTAAAGTAAAATTATTTAATTGTATGTAGAATGCATCCTAAAGGAGCTAAAAAAGTAGTAAATAGAAAATAAAAATTTTAATTGTCTAAGATATTATCACTTATGTGTCTATGAATAGCCTTAGAAGTTCATCCAATGGTGTCTGGTGTCACTCATATGTCTGTGCTTTGTGTGTGTTACATAAGCATCTTTGCTGATACTGGCTGAATGAAATCATATATCTGGACACTCACTGGCTATATGTACTCTGGATTTTTATAAATATTTATGAAATATCATCCATGTGCCACACCCCTGGACATGAGCCCATTCATTGAGCTCAGGGATTCCACAGGGATTGTAGAGCTGATGAAAACAGGCCTATCTCTGGGGTTTCAGAGAGATTAAGTGCCAGCCTCTATGCAGCTTGAGTAATTGATTTAATAGATGCACCTACTTCTGCCAGCTGTGAAACATTTGGTAAGATGACCTGAGGCTCATTCCACCTGCTTCATGTCACCTGAATGACAGGCAGGGAGGGAAAAAGTCAGATGCAGAAGGGGGACATTCTGGCACCTTTTAAGTGTCAGCAGTCACTATGTAAACCCTCTGGATGTTGTACTGAGGAAAGCGTATCCTCAGAGAGTTCAAAGGATAAGTTTTTGTGATGGGGTGTATTCCAGGAGGGCCTTGACAGTGACACAAGTCTCTCAAAACCCATGTGGCAAATCTTTTTTTTTTCTTCTTGAAAATGAGTCTCGCTGTATCACCCAGGCTGGAGTGCAGTGACGCAACCTCAGCTCACTGCAACCTCTGCCTCCTGGGTTCAAGCGATTCTCCTGCCTCAACCTCCTGAGGAGTTGGGATTACAGGCACCTGCCACCTTACCTGGCTAATTTTTTGTATTTTTAGTCAGGATGAGATTTTACCATTTTGGCCAGGCTGGTCTCAAACTCCTGATGTCAAGTGATTCACCCGCTTTGGTCTCCCACAGTGCTGGGATTACAGGCATGAGCCACCATGCCTGGCCCCCATGTGGCAAATCTTAATAATGGAAGGGTGCCACCATGAGTGACCCTCTCACAAGGGGACAGCTCAACACAATGCTCTAAAGTGAACCCAAAATTGCAGAAAGCAAAAATTAGGTCTACGTCTGGGTACAAAAATGCAGTTCCATTGACTTCATAGTGAATCAACACAAATTATGGAATGCTTACTTTATACCAGGTACTAGGCCCAGAACTGGGGATCCAAGGGTAAATATTAAAGAACATCTGCCTTTGAAGAGACAACAGGATAAAGTATTCATGAAAATGAAGAGAGAGAAGCTTCATGGTGTGTGCTATGTAAGGATTTACGAAAGCAGCAGGAAGACAGGAAAAAACTAACCCAGCATGTGAAGTGGGAGTGGGTAAAAGGGAAAGTGGGCATCTTTCTAAGAAGACTTTCTTGAAGCAGGATAATACTGCATCAGTAATGTAACTGCAGTTTAAAGCCGCCTGGGCTTCAGTCCCATGTATGCACCTTAGAGGCTTTGGGATGCAAATTTATTTCAAATAAGGATGTTATAAAAATTAAATGAGATATACACTGTCTGGCATTTAGTAACTGCTCAATGTATATTATTTTTTACTGTTTTTTTTTTGTCATAGCCATCATTCATTGAGAACTTAGTATGAATTATGTAATTAGTCAAGTTATTTATTTTACTAAAACAAAAAAACCTCCTCAATGAATTGTCACCATAACACCTCTACCCTATAAGCACTGTAATTATTACCAGTTTATGTTGGAGGAAATTATGACACAGTGTGGCTAGGTAAGGTCAAGCTCTTGAAGCTCATAAGTAGCAGAACTTGTAGTCAAAACCAGTCTGACTACATAGTTTCATTCTTAACAAATATACTCTATGGTCATGATAATAATAATAAGAACAACAGAGGACAGTTGCATCTTGCTTAGTGTGTGGCAAACACTGTTACATCTTCTAACTTATATCTCACTTAATTTTCCTAATAATCTGGTGAAGTCAGTGTTATCATCTCCATTTAGTAGACGAGGAAAATCAGACGTCCAGAGTTACATAGCTTGCTCAAGGTCATGTAGATAGTAGATGGCAGAGCCAAATGTGGACTCATGCAGGCTGGGGCTATATTCTGTAAGCTTAACCAAACTTCGAGGTCAGTGATATGGTTCGGCTCTGTGTCCACACCCAAATCTCATCTTGTAGCTCCCATAATTTCCATGTGTTGTGGGAGGGACCCAGTGGAAAATGATTAAATGATGGGGGCGGGTCTTTCCTATGCTGTTCTCATGATAGTGAATGGGTCTCACAAGATCTGATGCTTTAAAAATGGGAGTTGCCCTGCACAAACTCTCTTTGTGTGCCTGTCACCACCCGTGCATGTAAGATGTGACTTGCTTCCTCTTGCCTTCTGCCATGATTGTGAGGCTTCCCCAGCCATGGGAAACTGTAAGTCCATTAAACCTCTTTTTCTTCCTAGTCTAGGTTATGTCTTTATCAGCAGCATGAAAATAGATTAATATAGCAAATTGGCACTGGGAGTGGGGTGCTGCTGTAGACACCTGAAAATATGGAAGTGACTTTGGAACTGGGTAACAGGCAGGGCTTGGGACAGTTTGGAGGGCTCAGAAGAAGACAGGAAAATGTGGGAAAGTTTGGAACTTCCTAGAGATTTGTTGAATAGCGTTGCCCAAAGTGCTGATAGCGATATAAACAATAAAGTCCAGTCCTTATTTCCTCAGATGGAAGTGATGAACTTGTTGGAAACTGGAGCAAAGGTGACTCTTTTTGTGTTTCAGCAAAGAGACTGGTGGCATTTTGCACCTGCCCTTGAGATTTGTGGAAGTTTGAACTTGAGAAAGATGATTTAGGGTATCTCGTGGAGGAAATTTCTAAGCAGCAAAGCAATCACGATGTGACTTGGATGCTATTAAAGGCATTCAGCTTTATAAAGGAAGCAGACTGTAAAAGTTTGGAAAATGTGTGGCCTGACAATGGCATGGAAAAGAAAATCTCATTTTCTGAGGTGAAATCCAAGCTGGCTGCAGAAATTTGTATAAGTAATGAGGACATGAATATTAATCACCAAGACAATGAGGAAAATGACTCCAGGGCATTTCAGAGACATTATTGGCATCCCCTCCTATCACAGGCCGAGAGACCTAGGGGGAAAAAGCAGTTTTGTGGGCCGGGCCCAAGGCGCCCAGGCTATGTGCAGCCTAGAGACTTTGTGCCCTGCATCCCAGCCACTCCAGCTGTGGCTGAAAGGTGCCAACATATAGCTTGAGCCATGGCTTCAGAGGGTATAAGCCTCGAACCTTGGCGGTTTCCACATAGTGTTGAGCCTGTGAGTACACAGAAGTCAAGAAGTGAGGTTTGGGAACTTCTGCCTAGATTTCAGAAGATGCATGGAAATGCCTGGATTCCCAGACAGACATTTGCTGTAGGGGTGGAGTCTTCATGGAGAACCTCTGCTAGGGCAATGCAGAAGGGAAATGTGGGGTGGGAGCCCCCCCGCAACCGTCCCTACTAGGGCACTGCCTAGTGGAGCTGTGAGAGGAAGGCCACCATCCTCCAGAACCCAGAATGATAGATCCATTGACAGCTTGCAGTGTGAATCTGGAAATGTCACAGACACTCGTCACAGACACTCAATGCCAGCCTGTGAAGGCAGCTGGAAGGAAGGCTATACCCTGTAAAGTCACAAGGTCAAAGCTGCCCAAGATTATGGGAACCTATCTCTTGTATCGGCATGACCTGCATGTGAGACATGGCGTCAAAGGAGATCTTTTTGGAGTTTTAAGATTTGACTGTCCCACTGGATTTTGGACTTGCATGGGGCCTGTAGCCCCTTTGTTTTGGCCAATGTCTCCCATTTGGGATGGGTGTATTTACCCAATGCCTGTATCCCCACTGTATATAGGAAGTAACTAACTTGCTTTTGATTTTATGGGCTCATACATGGAAGGGACTTGCCCCGACTTGGATGAGACTTTATAGACTGTGGACTTTTGAGTTAATGCCTAAATAATTTGAGACTTTTGGGGACAGTTAGGGAGGCATGATTGGTTTTGAAATGAGAAGACATGAGATTTGACTGAGGCCAAAGGTGGAATGATATGGTTTGGCTTTCTGTCCACACCCATGTCTCATCTTATAACTCCCATAACTCCCATTTGTTGTGGGAGGGACCCCACTGAAGATAATTCAATTATGAGGGCAGGTCTTTCCCATGCTGTTCTGGTGATAGTGAATGGGTCTCAAAAAACCTGATGGTTTTAAAAACAGTAGTTGCACTGCACTAGCTTGCTCTCTCTTTCTTTTATTTTCCTGCCACCATCCATGTGAGATGTGACTTGCTCTTCCTTGCCTTCTGCCATGATGTGAGACATCCCCAGCCATGTGGAGCTATAAGTCCATTAAACCTCTTTTTCTTCCCGGTCTAGGATATGTCTTCATCAGCAGTATGAAAATGGACTAATACTGTCAGATTCTCTGAGATGGAGAGTAGTGTGCCTGTGGTAAACTGGAAACACCTGCAAAGGAATGAAGAAAATGGGATCCAGCAAATAGAAAGGGTGAACTGAAATCCGGTCACAAACAGACCTCAGCACATGCTATCAAGAAGCTCTGGAGATGGGATCAAACTTCAAAGTTGTCCCAAGAAGAAAAGGAAGTCCCGGGTTTACTTTGTTGCATTTGATATTATATAAGCGGTCTCTAAGGACCACACAGCTGAGTAAGACAGCACGTTGAGCTGATGGCAATCCCCAGGGAAAGATTCAGCTGTATCAACAGCCAGCACTCTCAGAACCTGGTCCTGCATCCCAGTCTGATGACTCTCTCTGCCCAACCCTCTCTTTTTCCTGTTACTTCACTTACACACACACACACACACACACACACAACCTGTGGCACTCTCAAATCTGTCTGAGCATTTGCTTCCCAGAGACCACAACCAGCACACTCCTGCAAAGTGAAAGAGCATCAGTGTCATCAACTTGAGACCAAGCACTGCTTGGTATCCTTAGAGGATGGCACCAGGCTGGAGTTTCAGCAACAATCTCTCTTGTGGCAGTTTCGACATCTATTCATACTCTTTCCCAGGGTACTTGCAGTCACTGAGAATTCTGTACCACACAGAATGTCTTTGTATAGTCAGATCCTCCCGTATCATACCTTATCTTCTTTTCCACCTCAATCCAGTAGCCTCAGGGCGAAGTCTCATATGTACACTCCCAATTCCTGTCAGCGCAAGTTGGCTCTGTTTTGCAATGCCTCTGGGGTTTAATTTCCTTTCCCCTCAGGAGGCCCAGCAATTTCTCAGTCGAGTTATGCTAGGACTCCACCGTTGCTCTTGGCCTGACCTCCAGGAAGAGAGGTTCAACTACAGCCTGAGGGAGGCCTATATTGTCATCAAGACAGAGCTTCTGCATTGCTGTCAAGCAAGAAGGGAGAACTAGCTGTTGCACAGAAAGGAAAGGGGGGGCTATGTCTGCAAGACAAGAATGTTCATTGAAATCTATGTGTTAAATCTTTTAATGTGTTTATCTAAGTGAAAGGACCCTCAATTTCAGAGTCCTTCTTCCCAATTAGGACGCTGACTTTGACCTAGTGGACTTGCTGAAATTGAGACTTCAACTGCCTTTGAAGGCCAATTACCTTTAAAATAATGTCCTAGGCCTCTTCACTATTTTTCTCTTTGCCTTGGAGTACAGTTTATTACCCCCAGTCAAAAAATCCTAAATCTAAAATGCTCTACACACAAAACTTTTAGAGCAAACTTTTAGAGCACTGACATGATACCACATGTGTGGCTGAGATAGTGACACTTTTGCTTTTTGATGGTTCAATACATACAAACTTTGTTTTATGCACATAGTTATTAAAAATTCTGTATAAATTACCTTCAGGCTGTGTATAAGATAGCTATGAAATATAAATAAATTTTGTGTTTAGACTTTGTTTCTTTCCCCAAGAGATCTCATCATGTATGTGCAAATATTCCAAAATCTGAAAAAAAAAAATCCAAAACCTGAAATACTTCTGGTCCCATTTTGGGTGAGGGATATTCAACCTGTGTATGAAATTATCTATATATGTTTCCAAAGAGGACTCTGACTTTCAAACTTAACTTTCAATTAGTGGTTAATCACTCTCAGCCTTTTATTGTCTTTTGCCTCGAGCTCTACACATTTAATTATTCAATTCCATCATTCTTATAATCACCACATCTCCTAAATCTCTCTGAAGTCTGAGGTATTGCACCTGCTAGTACATTCCTGTTCAGTACTGTATTTCCCTTCCTCAGTTCACTATGGATGGATGCTGTCAGAAGTACTGAATCCCTGGGGCTCCCACGCTTCCCCTATGACCCGTGACAGGATCTGCATTGCTAGCCCCATAAGATGATTCAACTGCAAAGTTCCATTTTCTAGGCTGCTTTCCTGGACCACTTCTGCAAATTCCCTGAGTAGTTGTGTTTTCATGAAGAAAATGTACTTGGGCATGTTCTCCATGACACGGACTTGGAAGAAGAAAAGCAGAAATGGACTTATGATGTGGTGGCTACAAAAACTGAGGTTGATGCCATTGGCATTCTGCAGTGGTCGTGGTCCTTTGGAGTTGTTTGAAATTGAAGACAAAGGACTTCTGTACAAACACCACAACCTCTCCTTAGTCATATGTTGCTTCTGGAAAAGGAATATAATATTGGTAGAGGCAGTTCCCCAATGCAAAGAGGACTCAACTGTGTGCTGTGGGTATATGACCCTTACTGAAGCTGGGAGAATGAGTGCTGTGGTGGTATACCTTACAATCTGCGTGTTTTACTCATCAAGAGGTTACAGTAGAATCTATATCTGAACAGTGAATGGGCATTAGTTGGCTGAGAGGTGTGGGAGGTGGGGGCAGAGGAGAACTGAGCACCCCAGTGTGAGAAAAGGCTGGACACATAATGGATTCACATTGAGCTTTACTATGGGGTATCATGTCGCATAACGTAACACCAGTCACCCTCATTTCCTTTAACAAAGGGTTCTCATTGTATGAAGTTGATGGCCTAAAAGGGTTGAGAAAAATCCCTTTCAGTCTTGCCAGTGGCAGGAAAAGGCAGGAGTAGTAACATCAGAAAAGGGAAAAGGAATGCTAGTGTCAAGGACCTACTATGCTCCAGTACCTTTGCAGCCTCTGAGAGAGTTGAATAAAAATAACCCATGCTGCCACAGGCCAAGAGGAAGTTAGATAATGCAACAGAGGAAGTGTCAAGGGGTCGATATCTTCTGCACAATGAGGAGTCTTTTTCAGTTGAACCCGACTTATTATCTGCTCCCTACCTGCCCCAAATCCTCATGAATCAAAATGCCCTCATTTGTTATGCAACAGGAGAGAGAAACAATGCTGATCAGAGAGGCCGAGTTACCCATTGGAGGACAAGCAGGAAAGAGGTACCAGGCCTGGAAATAAAAGCCATAGCCAGTACTGTGCAGTGAGAACTACAGAGACAGGGTCTCCTGATGCTGTGTGAAGTTGCCAACTCAGATTGCTGAAAGCATAGAAACTCAATTCTCTCAGTGCTGAAATTATACACCTTGACCAGCTGCCCAGAGAGAATTCAAAGTCCTCTGTTGTTGATAGAAGTAGTCCTGATATGACCCTCGTGTTGAATGCACGGGGTGCCTCCTATGTGCCTGGCTCTGTTCTAGCTGCTTTTTACACGTGCCAACTCATGAGGTCTGGCATCCTGCAAAGTGAGCGCTGCTGGCGCCGCACTATAAAGACGAAGTCAATGAGGCGCAGAGAGCTGAAGGGATTTTTCCAAGATGATACAGCGTGTTAATGGAAGAGCCTGGGTTAAATTCAGGCATCTAGGGATACATCCTCAAGCAGAAAAATATTAAAGCAAGAATGTGATTATCACAAAAGTTAGGGCAGGACAGGGTTGAGGAGGGTGGTAAGAAAAGCTTTTGGTTGGAAAAAGGAACGTGGGCTGTTACAAAGTTCAGAAAATCCTATTACTTGATGGGTGGTGCTTACATTAGCACTGTTGATATTTTGGGCTGGATAATTCTTTGTTTTGAGAGCTGTCTTAAGCGGCTAGGATGTCGAACAGCTTTCGTGGATGCCTCTAACTAGATACCAGAAATAAGCTCTCCTGCAGTTGTGAAAACAAAACAACAAAAAATGTATTTGACTGCCAAATGTCGCTTAGGGTGCAAATTCTCCCGCAATTGATAACCACTGGTTAGCTACGAAGTTTACACACTCAGAATTGGTGATGCATACATTCATGCTATGCACATTTCTGCATGTTTGCTGTATTTCTCATTAAAGTAAGTTCAAACAAAAAAGAATCTAGTGTAGTACTCGCTATGGAGTAGGTGTTAAAGCTGTGATTTATTTTTCATTCCTCTTCCAGATCCAATATTTTCTATTCCTGAACGTATCTAGGAGGACTTCTGCAGCATTTCTCCGCCTGATCCCAGCTCCACACTTCAGACCCTACTTTAATTCAAGCTGATATTGTTGTGTATCACTTCACTTACAACATTCTATTTTCATTGTTTTGTGAGTTCTTTTCTGAAAAATCATCTTGGGAAACAGTTAAACACACAAGAGAGTAAATATGTAATATTGTAATTAGTACACTTGCAACCCTCATATCAGATGAATGAATATTAAAATGCTATCTCATTTGCTTCAGAAATTTTCATTAAAAAATAAATATTACAGGTGTCCTTTTTTTTGTACCCCTCCTTACACCTATTTCCCTTCCTTTAACCTCAGAGGAAATAGTCACTATAAAATTGCTCTGTTTTATTTTTTCTATAATTCTGCCGTATATGTGTATATGTCAAAACACAATAAAACAATGTTAACACAATCAGTGTAACTAATATTCCTTGAGCATTTGCTACTTCAAAGTCAGACCAATGCTTTGTTAATATTATCTTGTTTAATATTCATAACAAATCTTTGAGATAGTGTTATGGTATGGCTGCGTCCCCACCCAAAAGTCAACTTGAATTGTGTCTCCCAGAATCCCCCCATGTTGTGAGAGGAACCTGGGCAGGGTGGGGGTGATTGGGTCATGGGGGCCAGTCTTTCCCATGCTATTCTCACAATAGTGAATAAGTCTCACGAGATCTGATGGGTTTATCAGGGGTTTCAGCTTTTACTTTTTCCTCATTTTTCTCTTACCACCGCCACGTAAGAAGTGCTTTTACCTCACACCAAGATTCTGAGGGCTCCCCACCCATGTGGAACTGTAACTCCAATTAAACCTCTTTTTTCTTCCCAGTCTTGGGTATGTCTTTATCAGCAGCATGAAAATGAACTTATAGAGATGGCCACTATTATTTTTCTAATTCTTCATTAAGCAAACTGACACATGAAAATGCTAAATAAATTTCCAAAACTTACGTAATTAAATTTTACATAAATGTTAAATTTTGCAGAAATGTCAAGTGGACTTCATAATTTTCTATTTACTCATCTGTTTTTCTGGTAGACTTTGAACTCTTAAAGACACTGCACTCCTTCGTCTCAGTGTTCATGGGGGCTACAGCAAACAACACTCAATAAATGAACACTCAAATGAGTAAGAAAATACATGAATCAAGAAATCAATATACCAACGCAATTTCTCTCATGCCACCTCCTGTTTTCAATCCAGCTGCAGGGTGCCCTTCTCCACTCACCCTTCTTTTTCTTTCTCCAAAGAACGTGTCCTCCCCATGCCCGGCACAGCAGACCAACTGTGCTTCCTGCTGAAAATTCTCTTTGCAGTCAGTGCATCAGAGGCTGCTTTGGAGAAAAGGTGCAAGGTGGAAGTGAGTCAGGGGACATCACAGGCAAGTCTGAAGTGGCACTAAAGAGGCCTGGGGGTATTATGAAAAATGTGCCCTGGCCTGATCTAAGGCAGACATTGTGGGAGAGCAAGGAGCCCTTAACAAAATGCCTGGGAATATTAGTCCAGCCACTTGGGGGGTTATTACCTGGACAGACTGGGTGTACCCGAAAACACACTGAAGCACAAAAACATGTTTTCCTATTAAGGAGGCATTTTCTACTGATGCTAACTTTTATGTTTAGTATGTTTAGATTAAAGATCAAACTTGCCTGAACATGATGAAAACAGTACCCACCTGATAAAGTTCGGAAGCACTTTCAATGAGCTAATGTGCACAGTGCACCCAGCATGGGGCCTGAGGCCATGTCAGCCCAGTGACTATGAGACCAACTGCTGGTTCTCCCAGAGCCACAGTGGGGTTCCAGCCACTCCTCATCAGATTGCAGCCTCTGCTCACAGACCCACAGACAGACACAGCTTCCACACAGCTCCCTGCCACCTACCTGAGATGCTCCCCACTCAGACCCCTCACTTCCAACCCTACTTCATTTTCTAGACAGCAAATTCCTCCCCTTTGTTTCCAGGTTGAGCTCAAATTCTCTGTCTTCATCACTCGTCTACCTGCATACTCTCCTGTTTGGAAATAATTCTACAAGTACTTTGTGATTTTAGGGTAACAGGGAAGTCCAAAAGTATTGATATACCCATTCTGTTGATTATGATTGATTATGTGAATAACCTTCTATAATGTTAATTGCAGTGATAAAACAATAGTGATCTTCCCCATCTTCTGCCTGGCTTGGCTTTACTCTCTGTCCATAGCATATATCACCAGCCAACAATTTACACACTTACTTGCACTCATTGTCCTCCCTTCACTCTAGAACACAATTACCCTCTGGGAAGGTCGTCTGGCTGGCTTTGTCTCTGCTATATTATCACAGCCTGTGTCTAGCATATAATAAATGGCTGCAGGTTAAAGGCAGACACTGAGTTCCCACCCTGAGTTGAAGAATGTGGTAAGGGCCCCAACACCCTTACGGCATGAAGCCTTCAAAAACTTTATAGCAACCATTGTCATTGCCTTTGATCAGAGTGAACGCAGAGATGGCAGGAGGTGTGAGGAGCCAGCACTGTTCAGGAGCTTCAAGAATTTAAAGGTCATGCAGCTAGCTAAGTGAATGGTAAGAGTCCAGGCTGGTCATAGCTGGATCTTGGGCCTCCGCATGTGCACTCTCCCCTAAGTCACTCTGCCTCTGCCACTAGACTCACAGGACTCAAGGAAAAAAAACAAGTCAAATATATTTTGTAGACCCAATGCATGGAACAGTTACAGAACCTACAAGAAAGTGCATGATGAATGAATGAATGAAAGAATGAGCCGATGAACAAATAAAACTAGATAAGCCCCTTAGTGAACGGACTGAAAGGATGTAGAAACAAAGAATCTTGGAGTTGCAGATGGGATCAAACAAGTAATTCAGCCTGATGCTGTCCAGATGCTCGGAGGACCTCAGACGTATGGAGATGAAGATTCAGTGACTGGTGCTGAGCATGATGGTGAAAATTCTAGGACCTGCCCTGCCAGGCTGCTGGGCTCAGGAGCATGGTGCGCTGCTGCCACCCTGTGGCTCAGGTTGTCCAAACACCGAGTCCTACATCATGCGATCCCCAGGTGTGCTTGTTGAAGGTAAACAAGAACCGTCTGTCTTTTCACCCACAGGTGGAAGTAGTAAGTAGAGACTTCAGACACCATTGCTTGTAAGGTGAGGAGACACTAATTTAGCTTGGGCGAGTGTTGAAAAGCCTCTGTGTTGCAGATGCACCTGACACTAATAGAGAATGGTCCTGAGAATGACCCTATGGTCTAAGAAGAATGTGTGCTCAGAGTTCTGAGCTAAGGAATCTGGAGTGGCCAATTCAGAGATTCATTCCGTGTCTATAAGGAACATCTAAGCCCCTGGCCCATCCCATGGAACGCGGGCCATACAGGGGATGGGGGCCCTTTGTATTCAGTTAAATGAGGATTTCTAGGTAGAGGTTCTCAGGGGAAGTACGTAAGTCATCTCAATAAACCCTGTGTCCCATTCACTGGCTCTAGGTCTCTTCATCAGTCTCTGGAACATGGTGCTATCCCAACTGAAGGCAATGGGGGTCCAGCACAGCAGCCCCTCACACATAGAACTTGATCCACACAAGCTCATACAGGTTCTTTAGCTTGTATATGTACATGTAATAAGAGTCACTTTGTCTGAGCTTGATCGAGGAAAAACTACCAACTGAAAGGATTCCTATATCCTTTGTCCTACTGCTTTCCAGAACCTGAATTTTGCAATGCTAAGGATTTTATAGATAGTAAACTGCTTATGAATGGAGTGTTCTGATCTTAGGGTGATTAGCACTTGAAAATGTAGAGCTACTACATGGATGGACGGATGGAACTGTCCACATAGAGACAAAAGGACAAGGATCCTGAATTGTCATACAGGATTCAGTGAAACTTTTCTTACCATAAATAAACCCTATTAAAAAACAACCCAATCTTCAATATATCACACAACTATAAATTTATTTTGTTTTATAAAGTTAATTTTTTTGTTTCAGTGTTTATTTGTCCTTGAATATAACATTTTCCATAAGCCTAAATGCGCTTCGGAGAGCATGATATTTGAAAACTTTATTAAGGTACCTATCAAAAGTGATGTTGACCACACGACTGAATCAGAATCATGTGTCATTACATGTTGAAAAGAAGTCAGAGAACTCTATTCCAATGTTTTTATTGTCACTTGACCACAAACAGAAGGTAGGTACTAAAAGAGAAATTTGAATAATTTTGGGTTCTTCCAATGCCACACTGTTGTATTTCAACTTAGAACTGAATAGAAAAGGAAGAACATACATTAATTGTTTTCTCTGCATCAAGTACAGTATTGAGTGAGGCATTTTGCATCCATTAACCCAGTAAACACCGCTGCGATGCAAAGGAAAAGAATGTTTGGTTATC
Source organism: Cacajao melanocephalus (assembly GCA_963573385.1). NCBI lineage: Eukaryota > Metazoa > Chordata > Mammalia > Primates > Pitheciidae > Cacajao > Cacajao melanocephalus. The sequence continues at coordinate 101,827 of CAUYLG010053529.1, read as the reverse complement.
CATCGCTTTTTGATGGATTATTCCCAAGCATGCTGGCTTTAACAATTATTTTCCTCATGATTTCATAAGCTCACTGGGCTCAGGTGGACAGTCTTCACTTGGATGTTTTTAAATGGTTGCAGCAAGTCAAGGGTTGCACAAAGAGTCCTCTGAAGGCTTAAAATGGGCTAATATCCAAGGTAGCTTATTCAAATGACTGGTGTTTGATGTTGGTTACCATGGATCTCAGATGGAGCCATCAAACAGAGTGCCTGTGCATGGCCTTTCCTTGTGGCTTGGACTCCTTACAGCAAGGTGTCTGGGTTTAGAAAGAGAGTATCTCAAAAGTGAACATTCCATGAGGAAGAAAGGTGAAGGTCCTGGACCAATTAAGGGACATGGCTAGACCTGGCATGACATGGTATTCACTGAATTATATTGGCCAAAATAGTCAAAGAGCCAGTGCAGATTCAATGGAGTGGAGAATGAACTTCACTTCTTGACAGAAGACTGGTAAGCTCATATAGCAGAGGAGTATGTGGGATGGGAGATATTTCTGGAGTTCTATTTAGAAAATACAATCTACAGTTCACATGTATCCCACATGGACTTATGGGGACCCGACACTTGGGCTATTTCCCCAAGGAGTGTTTATAATGAAATAGCAAAAATAATAAATGCATATTTATAAACATTATAAATCTTATTGAAGTTGATTCTGTTAGAAAGAAGACACACAAATCACTCTCTTTGAGAGAGTCCTCTCTGTGGCTTGGCTTTAGAATGAGGGTTCTATGGAAAAATACCCTTAACTTTCTCAACAGTCTCAACTCATCCTATTACAACATCAGTTCAAAGCAAAGGGTCTCACTAGGCAGACCAGATCCATATGTGGGTGATCCTCCTGGCTGGGGGGGTGGGAGAATTCCAAGTAGAATTTCTAACAATTTGAGGGACTGTGAACTAAGGATACAAGTCATTCACTGTACACACATCAAACCTACAACTGGGGAGAGAATGTCTTGAATAGACACATCTATTAAGAGGATAAAAATCAGAAGATGCATTGTAATTACTGGTCCATAGCAATTCTGAAATTTAGTTGGAAAGTTGTTGCCAGTCTTATGATTAAGAGCAGTCCTGCTTCCCATGTCATTCTCAGAGGCTCTTGACACCACCCTATGAGTCATCCATTCACCTTCCACAAGACACAGCCTGCATGTGCAGCTGAGTGTCTTCATTGCGCAGCTGAGTGTCTGTCTTCTTCATTCTGCTCCTCTGTCCATATCATGCCTGATGTCCAGAAACTTCTTTCCATTTTGGAATATTTCTGTCAATGTTTATCTAAGGAGACAGTGTTTATGATGGAATGGTAAAAATAATAAACAGATATAAACATTATGTGTTTGTAATAAATCTTATTGAAGTTGATGCTACTAGAAAGAAGACACACGAAAAAACTCTTTTTGAGATAGTTCTTTCCCTGGCTTGGTGTTAGAATGAGGCTTCTATAGAAAAATATCCTCACCTTTCTTAGAAGGCTCTATTGTATAGTTGAAGCGAACTATGAATAATATCCTTTTTAAATCTGAAATCTTAACAAGAGTTTTATGACTACACACTTGAGATGATCTCTACCCTGTGACCATTTCTTTCCTTGTAGAGTTTTGCTGTCTGGAAAGACTAGTTACGAGAACCTAATTTTAGTTTTGAACCCCATATGTCCTGGATCTTTTATATTTCATCTAAGTTCTGCTTGAAAATTCAGAAGTTACTTTTTCATCATCTCTTTCTCTGTCTGTACCTTATATGTGGCTCAAAGAGATAATTTGGGGTTTCCACCATTTTGTTTGCTAAACTTTTTTACTAAACGCATCAGTTTATTATTTGTATAAAGTATGTTTGATGTTATTATTAGCAATATTTTCTTTCAGCTTTTATTAGCATATATTATGTTTCTCAAAGTTCTTATAATAGTTTTATCACTGTTTTCCCAAATCCCACCAGGTGTTTATTTAGAACTTTCAATGCAGCCTAAAATCCAGTGCCAACTGTTTTAAGCAGGGTTTCACTTCATTTCTGGTACTAATTTCTGTTCTGATCACTTACTGTGTAACAAAACACCCCCAAACCTGAGACTTAAAATCATCATTTATTTTTGTTTTCCCATGAGTATGAGCTTGCCTGGGCTCTGGTGAATTTTGTTCACTTGAGGCCTGTCGTGCTGTTTCCCTCAGACAGTGGCTAGAGCCTTCTGAAGGCTCAGGTGGCTGAACTTAAACTTGATTTATTACATGCTGGGAGTTGATGATAGCTGGTGGCTTGCAGATAAGCTGATACTATTGTATGGTGGGTCTAAACCTTGAGCTTCTCAAAACATGGGGGCTTGGTTCTGAGCTGGAACTCCCCAAGAACAAGTTTTCTAAGAGACAGAGAATGGTTACTGTCAGTCCAATTAAGGACTATGCCTACAATGTATACAACAGAAGTCTAAATTCTGCTGCATGTTGTTGGTCAAAGCAAATGCAGAATCCACAATGATGGGCTTCATCTCTTAATCGGTTATTACATAATCACATTGCAGAAGAGCTTGTGGAATAAGAGATATTATTGTGGTCAACTTTGGAATGTATAACATGCCATAGAGGCACTACTACTCTTATTATTTTACACATTGAGAAACAGAAAAGTGTTCATCTTTCACACTGTTACTCAAAGAAAGTGCTCAGCAATTATAGTTCTTATCAATATTTTCCCATCTAATGCAATATTTCCATCACCTAAAAGCATGCAATAATCTCTTCTATCTTAAGGTAAAAACTTTCAGCTCTATATTAATCTTCAACTAGCACCCTATCTTCTTCTCTTTATATCAAACTATTTCTTTTCATTCTTTCTCAAATCTACTCTGATGAGGCTCTTCTTCCCTCTCTATCAAACTGCTGCTTGGCAGCATCATCTGCAATTTCCACTTTGTTAAACACAATGGTGAATGATTCAGTCCTCATGTTATTTGACCTATCTGCAACTTCTGAAAGGATTGACCCTTACCCTTTAAAATACTTTATTTCGCTTCCCCTGATGTCATTCTCACATGATTTACCTTCAATCTCTTTGGACACTCTTTTTACTTTTGCATTCTTATCTTCCTTTTATTTCGTAATTTGAAGTACTGGAGACCAGAAGTCTCAGTACTTCATCCTGTCCCTTTATATTTAGAAAGTATATTTTTACTTTTAGTAATATCATCAAATATCATAGATTTGAATACACTATATGTGCTTATGTCTTTTAAAATTATATCCTCAGACCCTGCCCTGGATTCCAGGCTATATATCCAGCTGGCCACTCAACACATCCAATCATGTCTAACAGACATAATATGCTAAAAACTGAACACTTTTATTATCCCCTGAAGACACCTGTTCTTTAGATTTCTATCTCATTTGGTGGAAATTCCATTATTCTAGTAGATTAATCAACAACAACAAAAAACCCAGACAATTCTGAATTTATCTCTTACTCTCAACCCCCTAATTTAATCCATCAACAAATCCTCTCTACTCAATCTTCAAAATGCATCCAGAATATGAACATTTCTTACGATTTCCACTACTAATATCCTGGTCCAAATCTTTATCAAAATTAATTCAATAGTCTCTTTGATGTTTTCCTTTATTCAAACTTATTATCTATAATCTACACTCAACAAATCAGCAAGATTCATCCTTGCAAAGCAAGTCAGATTATTACACTTCTATACTCAAACTCTCCACAGGCTTTCCATCGTTCTCATCGTGAAACTCTTCAAAATCACCTATAAGGCCAATATAATCAGATTGGAAGACAGTTGCTCATTGGCACCCCCTCACCATATACTGAGATCAGCACTGTGTCTCATGCTGACAGATCAAGAATTTAGCAGCAGGTGTAGCTAGATTAGCCATAGCAAGTGGAATCCCATGCTTCTAGGCTCATGCACAGTATCTATTCCTGATACCATGGCTACTCTGTTCACAGGCCCCTATCTAACAATAGGGGTTGCCAAGGACAAAGGGGGTCAACATCCAGTGGGATGTGCACCTGTCCTACAGGTGTTTCAGTTCCTCATCTGTGGCACATGCATTCTGGTTGGCATCAATGCAGAACACAAAAACCAACATACTCTGTGTCCATTCCAAAACACCCTTCTACACTCTTGTTCCCCAGATCACTTTACCTCTTTCATCTTAGATGCTTTGTATTTACAAAGAAATAAACAAACAAACCCTGAAAGCTTGCAGAAGTCTATTATTCCATAGACTACAATCACTTTGTTCAATTGCTTGCAAACTAGGATAATAAATATGTATTGATAGAGTGAATAAGTGAGCCAGGTTCTGTGCTGCAAGGACTCATTCATCTTACGTATCTGTTCACCAGCTCTTGACGTATATATGATTATCCCCAGTTTATTACATCTCTCAAAGGGAAAGTAATGGCAAAGCTGTTAACTGGCAGGGCTGAGACGGGAACCTAAGTAGGCATGATGCAAACCCTTGCTGATTGAATAGCATGGATCTCAGCACATGGTGGCCTTCATTAAAATCATTTTATGTCCCTTTACAGCAGAAAGGATGATACAAGCCTGACAAAGATCTAATAATGAGGTTTATGTAAGAGGAATTTATAAAATACAAAATGCTATATAAATGGCCAGATCCATAGTAAGATCACATTGATCGCTACTTCTCAAATGTACCTGCTGTTTTATAACATCAAAGCCATTGAATTATAATATTAGTGACTACAAGTTGAGACCTCAGAGATGAAAGCACCAAACATGTTGATTTTGCAGATGAAGGGATTGGAGTGCAGGAAGATGAAGTGAGTTGCCTAAAACCAACTCAAAGAACCAGGACCCAGCTTTAGTTCAAGTCTCTTTCTACTATAACAGGCACCTTCAAATGAAAATTTCATTTTATTAATTTATTTCATTAAGCTGAGTTCCATCTCCCAACTTTATTTGAACAGAATTAACCAAACTAGTTAAAACTTATGACAGTTAATGAAGCACGAATGATTTCCTTCTGCACTCCACACCCCATTCAGACCCAGTGTACTCACTAGGACAGGATGGTGCCAGGTGAGCTCAATTTCCTTACCTGGGTCTCTCATATAAAATGTGGGGTTTGCTCAGGTCTTTAAACTCTAAGCTAGCTCTCCAAATCTACAGTTCTGCTGTACTGGTACCTCATTTATTTTCTATTCCTAGTAGCTATGTTTTGTGATTGTTTACATTGCAGAAAGAAAGGGAAAGTAACATTTATTAATCAATTTCTACATGCCAGCTTTTAAACAGGATTTGTGTGTGTGTGATCTGTGAAAGAGAGAGAGAGACAGAGTCTTGCTCCGTCACCCAGGCTGGAGTGCAGTAGCATAATCTTGGCTCACTGCAACCTCTGCCTCCTGGATTCAAGAGATTCTTTTGCCTCAGCCTCCCAAGCAGCTGGGACTACAGAGGTGAGCCACTATGCCTGGCTAACTTTTTTTGTATTTTTAGTAGGGACAAGATTTCACCATATTGGCCAGGCTGGTCTTGAACTCCCGATCTTGTGATCCACCTGCCTCAGTCTCCCAAAGTGCAGGGATTACAAGCATGAGTCATGGCACCTGGCCTAAACAGGATTCTTTAGTTGCCAGCAGTAAACACCAGCTCTGACAAATATAAAGGAAAAACTCTACATGGGGATTATTGAAGGGAGAAGGGTTAAGTCAAAAGTTGAAGGCAGGTCTCACAAAGGAACATATGATGTAAGAATGAAATGAATTGGTATAGATAAGACTTTTAAAAAGAATTGGCAAGGATTATAGGCATATGGACAAATGAATACAAATGAATAAAATAAAGAACTGATGTCCTGGCAGCTCTTGGGCTTGGCATAGCACAGGTTGAATCAACTTCTTTTTATCTCACCACATTTTTAAAAACAGAGACTCAGTTAAGATTATGAAACGTTCCCAGAGTCCCACAGCTAATGATAAAAAGAAGCTAACACTGATTGCCTACAGTGTATGAGGCCTTCTCTACGCACCCATTGTTGTAGGGATGCTCAGAGCAGCTGCCTCAGCTTGGTTCATAATCCCACCCCCTGGTCATGGTAAGATGGGGCACCTTGACTGAGTGTCTTACCAATACTGCATGTCACGGGAACAGAGGCAGCTCCTCAGCAGGACACTGCTGGCATGGAACATAGTGAACCTGAAGCCTGGGTGGCCCAAAGGGGTACTCTCCATGTTCTTTCTGTCATCTAAATCATACGATCATATTGTGGATCGATATTTAAATGACCACTCCCAAAGATAAAGAATCACACAGCTGTGAGATTTGTGATGAATTCTGTTACTTCCTTGTGCTCTAGATTCTTGTTTATGAAATAGACAAAAAATAGTAGCCACCATAGAGACCTGGAAGAGGATCCTTTAAAAATGAATGATAGAGCAGGCCTTATGCATTGTAGGAACTCAATTAGTGTTTGTTTTTCTCATTAGCCATAGGACCCTGAGAAAGTTACAGAATCTTAGTAAGCCTCAGCTTTTCTCCCCTTATCTCTTTTAAATGTAGTCAACGCTGTCAGCTCTGCAACATTTTAAGTAGTATATTAGATGTGCTAGGAAAAAACAACAGTTGGGAACAAAGTAGGTATTTAGTAAATTATAGAAACATGCATTATTGTTATCCTAATTATTTCCACATTATCATTGAGGAAAAACAAGGATCCAAATAACTGTGCTCATAGATGAATGGCTTTTTCTTTTCAACTAAATATATAGCTACAAAAAATAAAGTGGGTTATAAGTCAACCCAGACATTGATGGGGTCCCCATTTGCTCATTGCACAAATCCTTAATGTTTTCTTTAAACTTCTTTTTACCGTAATAAATGGGGAAGCTGGCCATAATAGTGGAGAGCTCAGCAGCCTTCCAGGACACAGGACAATGAGACGTGTTTTCACATGCCATTATCAAATCTTGGCAAGGATTGAATTTCTAGATTTTTAGAATCTTGTAATGAAGGGCACAATGAAGGAGTCATAGCTTCCCCACAGGTAACTGATGCTTTTGAAATTCCACCACTGGGGAATCAGTAAAACTTGAGGGCCTAGGGGAATTTGCAGCAGGTGTGGAAATTCAGACAGCTATAAATTATCACTAAATTTGGCACCAAACAGAGCAGTGTTTCTGAATAATTCTTTTATGCTTGTCATAAGAATTTGGCATGCAATTCTGTGCTGCAATGCATGTCGTAAATACAATAATTTATGGTTTGTTTCTACCCAGTAATGTGCAGTGTCGTACTAAATTTGGAAACAGGCACAATTAGAACTATAATCAGTTGTGACATTTTTTGAAATGTTTCTATTTAATTATTTTTTTTTTGCTACAGGCTGACATTAATAGCTTTTTTTGAGATGAGAAATCATAATAATTACTCCAGAGAAAATGACAAAGATAAATGATTATTCATGTAAGAAGGCAAAATTGATCAAGTAATTGATTGGTGGTTGGCTATATGAAAAGAAAGATAAAAGTTCTGCTCTTTTAGTTTGATCCATTTATTAGTATCATCTAAAGAACAAACAAGAAGCGGTCAACATTAGTTTCCAAGTTCCTCTCCTCTCTTTTGCACCCGACATCTCTTGGTTGCAGGTGTCTTTCCTTTAAACAGTGGAAAGAGTGTAGACTTTGGAGTCAGTCATATCTGAGGAGGAATCCTTGGGTCGCCAACTTCTACCTAACAATGTGACTTGGAGTACAAGTTTACAACCTTGTCTGTGAGGGCCGGGTGTGGTGGCTTATTCCTGTAATTCTAGCACTTTGAGAGGCCAAGGTAGGGGGATCACTTGAGGCCCAGGTATTACAGACAAGCCTGGCCAACATGGCAAAACCCCGTCTCTACTAAAAATACAAAAAATATAAAATATCTGGTTTTTTTTTCAGAGTTGTTTCGAAAATGTGTTGACATAATGTAAGTAGACAGTAGAGAATCAGGATTTTTTTAATGGGTTCTAGAATCAAAATGCCTAGATTTGAATTAATTTTTCCTGCTTGCCAGTGGTGCCAACTTAGACTAGTTAAAAATAATATCTGAAATAAAAACAAATTGTATAGCACTTGCTCTGTGCCAGGCACTATTAATACATGTAAGTCAATTACTTAGGCTTCCTGATTTGAATGGTAAATAATAATACTAGGACTCACCTTTATGCTGTTGCTATGTGTAGATAAATCTTATAAAGTGTTTATCATACTGTTTTTCTGGTAGGTAGCAAGAATTTGGGGGGAGTTAGACATCATCAGCATAGATGAATAGTAAACAGTATCCCTTAATCTCTACTCACACACATAGCCTAAAAACGCCTATGGTACAATGACCACCCGGGTTTCTTTACCACTTCTCCTCGTCTCCTAAATAATGTGAATGGTTCATCAGCCCTACCCACCACTCGCTCTGAGACTAATCCTGTGAGTAGATTTTTGAAGAGTTCTAATATCTAGGCTAAGTCACTACCTATAAAAAGATTATAATTACCTATAAATTATAATACTTTTTAAAAATCAAACATTGTTAGTAAAGTTATAAGTGCTTTAGGAGGGCATGGGAAATACATTAGTCAAAACCATTTGGTTGCAGGAAACAGGGATCATTTTGAGTGTTTTTAAAGCAAAAAAAAGAGTTTTTACAGTGTAGCTGGGTAATTAAACAAGGAGGGCCTTGGTCTCCCCCTTGGTGAGGACCTGTGTCAGAGAAGCTGCCAGGTCTCTAGGATGTGTGGGTCCAGCTGGAATTATCTTTCTCGCTTGCTCATTTTCTCCTGTCATTTTTACACCTTTTTCTAAGTTAGCACAAAGGCAAGGAAGGGGAGCTTTGGGAAAGGGGCTAAAGAAAGCAGGACATTTCTTGTTCAAATGGTGCCATCGTATGCTGGCTTTCCTTCTCCAGGCCTGGCAGCTGTTTAACACTGACTCTTTCTCTCATTATGTGCCATTGTGGGCTCTATGGAATTACTCTCTCTACACCCATAGCTGATGGTCTCTCAATTGAAGTTCCTTGACCTGGGACAAATATATTCCATTTTGATAATGATTGATTTCCTCCTTCTCAACCTCTAAAAACCTTGGGCTTAAAGTCCAGCTCCTCCTCTGCTGACCTTTCTTCTCAACCTTATTGGGTCGGGGCATCTAAGAAACCCCTACGTTGCTCCTCTTGCTTTGGAGGCCTGCAGTGTCTCCGCCTGAGCAAATTCCTAAAGTGAAACCATCTGATAGGCTGGGAAGCATAACTGCCAGCTAGAAGCCAGAAATGAACACTTTGAAAGATGGGAAAAAGGAACAGGATTTTATGCTGAGCAGGGTGGCCCAATACACATATGTAATAAGCTATAAGAGGAGTCATGAATATTTATGAAAGGAGAAAATTATGCGTGGGCAATTGAGCTCCATGTCATTCCATGGGATCCGTGTTAAAAAATGGCAGCATTAGCATGATATCAGAATGCAGTTTTGGGTCCTGTGATGTCAAAAGATGAAGCAGAGAACCAAAAAACCCTTAATCCACATCCTCCATAGAATGGCCACAACTACTACATGGTTGGTGGCATCTTATCAGGAAGAAACATCTGCTGGTTGCTTGGTTAAAACTGCAGAAGTGGGGACAGTCAGGTGAATGATTGATATCAGCAATGGAGTCTCTTAAAAGGGCTGCTGATTTCTGTTTAGCCGGTAGAAAAGAAAGCCTAATGGCTGTTTAACAGGGTGTATTTGACCTCCCATTCAGCCAAGGCAGAGGACCAAGTTTTCAAGGTTACACTGCAGTCCCTTTGGACAAGAGGGAGTCTATTCAGTTGGTTGAGGGGCTGAGGATTTCACTTTTATTTCTCAGGAGTCACACTGGAATTTAAACTTGAAATATGAGAGATATATGTATGAGAAATACAGGGTATGGTTTAAGTCTTTCTAGAGAGGTCTTTCTAGAGAGGAGAAGCTCGAATACAGACTTTAATAGAAATGATAGCAAAATTACTTAGGCATTTTCTGTGCCTTAAAAAAAAGTATATATGACAGTTTTTAGGTGTGGAACAACCCATTAAGTAATAAAATGTTAATTCATTTGCTAAGAGTTGCTCTTTTCAAGAAACCAACACCGATTTAATAAATACCTCTGAGCAAATACTAGATCCCAGGCACTTTTTCAAGTATTGGGGAAACGCTAATGTGTGCAAACGTTTTGTTTTATGAAATTGGGGAGAAGGAGGATGAACGAGTAACGTGTTGCCACTTAAGGAGATGCAATGTGATGAGTGGTGAGGAGAAAGACTTTTCAAAAGTGGTAACCTTTGAGCAGCAAAGTAATTCTGTTTTAAAAAAAGGAGGCAAAGGAGACTGCAAATGCAAAAGCTAAATTTGTAAGAACGAAGAACTAGTTTGAATGCAAATCTAACTAGATTCATGCAGAGGAAATAACTCATGAAAAGACAACATCGAGAGGACAAAGCATAGAGGCTTACACAGGAAGGAGAGAATTTCATGGACGGGGCTGTGTGTGTAGTGAGTCCTACCGTACTCAACACTGCCAGTAAGAACTGAGGCTTCGACAGCCCATGGTCCAGGCCTTTGGAATGGAGTGACGAGGGCTACAGAAAGAGCAAACAATTAACACCAAAATAGCCTCAGCCTCCAAATGAGGTAAAGCCAATTTCTAGGCATTTAATCTCTATTAATGGTTCCATAGAGCCCTTATTGATTTTTCTGTTTAGAGAAACGAGGAAAAAACATGAACTTAATTAGGCTCACTCTCCTCATCTCAACTCCTAAGTGCTGGCTTTTACTTTTCCAGTGCATCTGCCCTGAACTGGAATTTGAGCTCTGGGATCTGGGAATGCCTCTGTCTGAGAGATGAGGCTTTGGGAAATGAAAGAAATTTAAAAAAGAAAAAAGAGAGAAAAAGCAGCAGAGAGCAGGCTGATGGAAATGCTAGACAGAAGGGCAAGGCCAATAATGCTCACTACTATACAAATAGCTGCATGTGCCTGTCTGTCGGGAGTGACATCCTGCTCAGAGACAAATGAGACCTGCTGGGTCTGAAGAGTCTGTGTGGTCCGGGCCTGAAACGGGTCATTCTGTCAGGGTGCTTCTCCCTTTCAGGAAGGAATGCTTGGCTGTGATAAATCTGTAGTGGGTGAGGGGCATCCGTCCACTGGGCAACCCATCCGTGGGCTTGAAACAACGACAGAGGGCAACAGAAAGCTCTTGTTCCTCCACCTCTAAAAAACTAGCGGGTACTGATACACCTTGAGAATAGCAGAGAAACTAAAATAAAGACAGGGCTGATATTCCACATGGTCCCTGACCGGTTGTTCAGCATGGTCCCTGACTGGTTGTTCAACATGGTCCCTGACCGGTTGTTCAACATGGTCCCTGACCGGTTGTTCAGCATGGTCCCTGACCGGTTGTTCAACATGGTCCCTGACCGGTTGTTCAACATGGTCCCTGACCGGTTGTTCAACTTGGTCCCTGACCGGTTGTATACGAGCCCAGGCCACACAGAGACTCTGGCCTTAGACCAGAAGGACACCCGCAGCAGATCCCAACTTAGTTCTTGTAGACAGATCATGGGAAGGAACAAGGATTCTTGGAGGAGTCAGGAATCAGTTGAGGGGCTGGAGGCAGTTCAGAAATATTTCCATATTTTAACAACAGGTGACCCACCAGTGAGCACTCTCTGGATACTGCCCTCTATATTAAGCCCAAGTCTAAATAGCTGTTTCCTTTAAAAAATAAATAAATGAATCAAAACAACCACAAAGCCCAGAGGCTGAGAAGTGTGGAGGCGTTTTAAAGAATTTGATTAATGGGTACAAATATGCAGCCTGATAGGAGAAATAAAACCTAGTATTAGCTAGATAAGTAGGGTGACTATATTTCCAATAATCTATTGTATTTCAAAATAGAAAAGAAGAATTTGTATGGTTCTAGCATTAAAAAGATGAATATTTAAGGCCATAGATATCCCAAACACACTGATTTGATCTTTACAAATTATACAAATGTATTTAATCATCACACGTGTCCTGAAACTATGTACATCTATTATGCATCAATAAAAACTAAAAGTGTTCTAATGAATGTTTCTCATCACTGGCTTCAGGAGAGCTATGGCATTTAGCATATAGATTGATTAGTTTGTGCTTCCATTCCAAGAATAGCAATCTTTCATTTGGCATACTCTAGGAATAGAAAGTGGTAACATGGATTTAAATCCAAAAAATGTCCACTCATTGCTTTCTCTTTATCCCCTGGTGAGATAAAACAGATCAATGAGACATCTCTGCTGTCAGTATCTCACCTAGAGTGTGTAGGGGAGACCACAGGTGTCAAAACTCACCGGGCAGCCAGCTCGGAGCTAAGAACCGAGAGTATGGGGAAGCAATAACCACATCTGTGAGATTAGCCAGAAAGAACATTCCAGAACCATGATATAACATCATGCTAAGCCTAAAAGTAGATTAAAAATACACAGAGTGTGGGAGAACCTTCTAGGCCTATAGAAGAGAGAGCTGAGTAAGCAAGCATTCAGGGGGAGTATTGTGTGGGAACATGTCACAGATTCAAGAACCATCTACTTTCAATAATGATAGTTATGATCACAACTATCTGTATGAAGTTCCTAGGGCTGCCAAAAAGTACCAGGTGACACAGAACAGTGTAAGTGTCTTATTTCACAAGTCTGGAGGCTAGCCGTCTGAAATCAGGGTGTTGGCAGTGCCAGGCTTCCTCTGAAGGTGCTAGAGATGTGTCTGTTCCAGGCCTTTCTCTTGGTCGCAGGCGGTCCAGGAACTCCTTGGCTTGTAACTGCATCGCTTCTGTCCTAATTCCATCATCACGTGGTCTTCTTCTCCTTGTCTCTGCACATGGTCTTCCCTCTGTAGTGTTTGTCTCTGTGTTCCATTTCCCCCTTTTTATGAGAACAACAGGCAGTGAACTAGGTAGGCCCTAATCACCTTATTTTAACTTAACACCTCCATAAATACCTTATCTTCAAATAAGGTCACATTCTGAGGTAGTGGAGATTAGGACCAAAATATACTTTTTCAGGGACACAAGTCAACCCATAAAACCTTCCCTGACATGGGAACTGAACTATCCAGCTAACAAAGCTCCTCCAAATGGATAGGATTCTATGCCATCTTCACAATATCCCTGTGGGATATGGGTGTGTTTCCCCATTTTAGAGGTAGTTTGGTTGAGGTGTCACAATTAGTAAAGACAAAAATTAAAACTAAAATGATAGTCGTATATTTGTTTTTTGTTTTTCAGGGCTTATTCCACAGGCCATGCGCTTTACATGTAATATTTCATTTGTCTCCATTTTAAACATGAAGAAATTAAGGCGTTAAAGAACTTGAGTAGTATCTGGAATCACAGGTAGGGGTGGAGCTAGGATTTAAACCATAGCATGTTAATTGTAGAGCACATAACCATAAACAATGGGCCTCATTTAACTCTTTTTTGCCCACAGTGAATTAATCACATGATGATTATAGACAGCTTTATCAACATTTAATATTAATTGGGACTTCACATATTTTTTAAACATTCTGACAAAAATGCAAAGCATTATTAGTCCCTGGTATCCAAAAGTGTGGGTGGAGATTTTGAAACATAAGTAATTTGCACATGGCTGCAAAGCTGGGAAGTAAGAAAATGTCTGCATTTCACTTTGAAATCCAGAGAAACGCCAAGGTGGAGAGGTCTGGTAGAGGTAAGAGTTCTCAACACGAAGCAATGAAAATGGAAGGCAGTTTTAGACTCAAGATGACAGACAGAATTCATAATCCTCTTCCCTGCATTTCAATGCAACATTCTGTCACTTATTTTTCTCTCCATTAAAGACATGTAGTAATTCTCAAAAAGAAGAAGAAAATGCATGCAGGTTAACTAACAGTAGAGAGGAGTCCCCCAGGATTGAGTGTTGATGGACAGTGAAGCTCCGCAGCTCTCAGAAAGGAGAGTCCGGATACTCACCGTAGGGACAGACCCCAGGAGTGTGTGAAGAAAAAGAAGCCAAACAGGATATTCTCATCAGTGAACTTGACCTGAAATCATTTCACCCAACAGCTTGAATGCCACTTTTTTTGTGTGTCTTAGTAACTAATAAAAAGCAACCCTATAAACAGTAACTTCGTTTGAATTGTGGTCTGGATAGTATATTGAGAATAGCAACCCCCAAGGTACGCCAAAGACACAAACCCTCTGATGTAAAAGGTAGAATTGTGCAATGCAGCAGGTTAAGCTGTGGAACTGCCACATCATGAGAAAGAAAGAGAGCGTAGTAAAAGAGTAGAACCTCTATTCTGGCTCCAAAACGTACAGACACACACAGACACACACACATGTATGTGCAACTGGAATGTGTGTGTGTGTATTTAAAGTGTACTTTAAAATAAGCACATCTAGAATTTTGAAACAGGAGAAGGAAATAGCAATTTTGCAATGAAATCAGCAGTAAATAAATTTTAAAAAGAATGTCAAATAAATAAAGGCCAAATATAAAAGTTAAAATTGAAAAGTAAACGCACTAAAATAAATAATTTTAATACTATCCATAGAAAACATAATTAAAATTAAATTTTACTAAAGAGAGAATTAATAAATTGTAATTTAAAATTAAAGACATCCCCAAATCAATACACACATACGCACATATATATAGTATATTTTCTATATATGGCATATTATATAGAGAGTATATGATACTCTTTATATATATGATACAGTATACGATATATACACAAAATATATATACTATATAGTATAAAATAACAATCATAGTATGTATAGTATAGTGTATATTAGTATATTATATCAGTATATTAATATGTATTAGTATATTATTTTTCATATAGTATATATGTAGTGCATTATATATATATATATATATTAGAGAGAGATTTACATAGATATACCATATATACAGGCAGATAAATAGATATGATTGGCAATATGAAAGAGAAGTAAAAACACATGGAGAGCAGTTTGAACTTTAATATATATCTAACACACATGACATGCTAGACGGAGAGAATCGTAAAAATCTGGGAAAAATTTTATACAGAGTGGCTGGTAATTTGTTAAGAATTGAAGCATTCATGCCGGACGCAGTGGCTCACGTCTGTAATATCAACATTTTGGGAGGCCGAGGCAGGTGGATCACCTGAGGTCAGGGGTTCAAGACCAGACTGGTAAATGGTAAAACCCCATCTCTACTAAAAATACAAAAATTAGCCGGGCATGGTGGTGTGCACCTCTAATCCCAGCTACTCCAGAGGGCTGAGGCAGGAGAGTCACTTGAACCCAGGAGGCAGAGGTTGCAGTGAGTCCAGATCATGTCCCTGCACTCCAGCCTGGGCAACAGAGCGAGACGCCATCACACACACACACACACACCCCCACCGAGACTCCATCACACACACGCACACACCGTTTCTGTGCTGCCCACTTGGAGCTGAGCAGAGTCAGCTGAATCTGATTCAGATGCACTGTATACGCTTGATGGTGCATCCAGATCACACATGCAAGTGGCAAGCTGGATAGAACACGATTTTCTAGACCTCTGCTAGGTCCAAAGCTTGAGACTTCCTTGGGAACACACCCTGTCTGCTAGTTGGAGAAATAAGTCACCAGCTTAATGGAGGCTGTTTTTTTCTTCCTTTTTCCTCTGTTAATCCTTTGCCTGAAACAGTTGTTACTTTACAATTTCTGACTCTGATGAGCTTTTTGTGTAGCACATAGAATTTGCCCAGTTTTTCTGCCCTGGGTCCTTATTAAGCAGATCCAACTTTCAGCACTATTGGATAGGACTCGTCCTCTCACCGTTTATAAGCCGGTCTTTCAATTTGGAGTCACATATTACAAATTGAAGCAGGGGTTCTTACACTTCAGAAATTCCAGAGAAGGAACATTCCAGTGATCGTGCTGTAGTGTTCAGAAAGGCTTAATGACAAGTTTATCTGAAATTACTTCCTCAGCACTCAGTATTTTCAAACTAGGACAGCTTAACCCTAAGAAAATACTTTTCAGTCTTTTTTTCCCTTTTTTTTAATCTTTATTTTTCTCCCTAAGACATTTTTTTTTAAGCAGCTATTCTATCGACTTCCCAGTGCTGAAAACAGGTCACATCCTAGCTAGGGTTCTGGCTACTGGGGGCCATCAACACTTTTCTGGTTTGATATTTTGTTTTTCACTCTATTTTTACTTGGAAAATAAATGTATTCAGATGCCTAATGAGTATTTAATACTATTTCCAATTAATCATCTATGACATTTTACTAAGTTTTTTTATGTTAAATTTCTAATTAGAAAAATTTACCCCCAAAAAAATCTAACCTGTAAATGAAATAAAGCAAGTAAGTCATGAACAGCCTTTCAATACAATTTTTATTGCTTAAAAAAAAAGATACCTTTAAGTAACCTTACTTTATGAATGCAGAACACAGTAAGAACTGAAAAGATATAAAAGCAGTCACAGTGGATTTCAGCATTTCCCTGTCCAGTCAACCCGTGATAGAAAAAGGCTGCCACTACAGTGTCCAGAGCATGGGATGGAAGGGCAAATAGCTGAGACACAAGAAAGTCACAATGTGACAGACATGAACCTTCTTTTTCTCTCCTCAAGGAAAAGGAAGGAAGGAAGGAAGGGAGGGAGGGAGGGAGGGAGGGAAGAAGGGGGAGAGGGAGGGAGGGAGGGAAGAAGAAAAGTTGGAAAGGAGAGAAGAGGAAGAGGGAGAGAGAGGAAGGAGGTAGAGAGAGAAGGTGCTGAAGGCTGAGGGTTAAAACCCAACTCCCTCCACGTGGTATCTAAGCTTCTGCCAATTCTAATCACGGTCTACCATTCATTGCTTCCACCCATCTATTTACTCTTCTCTCCACTCCCCAAAGGGTGCCTTCTCTTTGGGGTTCCTCTTTACACTCAGCAGTCTGACAATCCCCACAGCCTGTCCCCACTCACTGGGACACACTACCCTGTGCCACCTCACCAACTCTGTACTGAATTCTTATAACATGATTAGGAAATAATTCTGAAGGCATATTACTTTGATTCAAACTTTATCTTTACCATTTACAGAATGTGTGACTTTGAGAGAGACATTTAACTTCCTTGTACCTCAGTTTCTCCATCGGTTAAATTAAAATGAATTATAATACCTACTTCCTAAGATTATTCTGAGAAATAGCTGAGATAATACATGTAAATCTTATAATTATATCTGGCAATGAATAAGTACTCCATATGCATTAACTTTTTTTTTTTTTTTTGAGACGGAGTCTTGCTGTAGTCGCCAGGCTAGAGTGCAGTGGCACAATCTTGGCTCACTGTAACCTCTACCTCCCAGTTTCAAGCGATTCTTCTGCCTCAGTCTCCTGAGTAGCTGGGACTACAGGTGCCTGCCACCATGTCCAGCTAATTTTTTGTATTTTGAGTAGAGAAGGGGTTTCACCATGTTGGCCAGGATAGTCTCGATCTCCTGACCTCGTTATCCACCTGCCTCAGCCTCCCAAAGTGCTGGGATTACAGATGTGAGCCACCACACTCAGACAGCTATTTTTAATTTCTTTCTCATTGATACAATTTCAGTATCACCTCCTGGGGAAAATTTGATTGATTCCTGTAGCCCATGTAATAGTGGTCAGTTATTCTCCAATCTGCCCTCCTGTGGTACTTCATAAATAAGCATGGGATTAATCTCATTGCTAATAATCTACAGCTTACCTGTTTCTCTCTCACTCTAGAGTTAGAAGCACAGAACTATAATCACTGAAATAAATACCATTATTGAATGAAGGGAGCACTGAGAACTCATGATCACATTTACTAATTACAAACCTCCTACAATAAAAGTGTCAGCCCAGAAGTAATAGATGAAGAAGTTCAATCCCAAAGGTCAGCTGACTAATACTCTAATCTTCCTAATCCATGAGTATCAACTTCATATAAATGATCATTAAAATTAGTATAAACTTGAAGAATTTTCACAGAACTTTTATTGTGTTTCTTCAAGTATATCATGCCAAATTGGATAACCATGAAGGGCACAGGATTGTCTAAATATATCCAAAAATTGAGACCAACTAAAATGCTGCACTCTGTCTAGCACTAGAATATTGCAAAAGTTTCTCCTTTCTACTGCTCTGTGATCCTGAGGTTTAATAACAGAATCCATTCTTTATGAAGAAGAAACACTTTTCACTCACATGATGTGACTAAGACCTAATAAAATTTATGGCAGATGAAATCCCCAGGACCAGGATGCTTTCATTCAAAGAATTTCCTAAATGTCTTCTTCTTATTTTTTTTTTTTTTTTTTTTTTGAGACAGAGTCTCCCTCTGTTGCCCAGGCTGGCATGCAGTGGAGTGATTTCCACTCACTGCAACCTCTGCCTCCCAGGTTCAAAACATTCTCTTGCCTCAGCCTCCCCAGTAGCTTAGATTACAGGCACCCACCACCACAGTCGGCTAACTTTTGTATTTTTAGTAGAGACGGGGTTTTACCATGTTGGCCAGGCTGGTCTAGAACTCCTGACCACAAATGACTCCTGACCACAAACTCCTGACCACCTGCCTCAGCCTACCAAAGTGCTGGGATTACAGATATGAGCCACTGCGCCTTGCCCTAGATGTCTTTTTGACTTAGGATTTTACATTTGTATCATCATGGCTTTTCTTTCCTGTGTCTCACCTTCTCATTCTTAATAACTTTTCCTGACATATGTTTTTATCAAGATTGAGCCTAGAGCTTACATAATCTTAACAGAGATTAGTCATTGGGTTTCAGAAATGAGGAATCAGTTCTAGAATTTCTGAAATCATGTTATTCTTAACATACTAAGAGTATTCATAACCCTTACTCATTATTATTAATATCTAAACAAAAAGGTTTAGTAATTAAATAACTTGAGTTTAGCAGTCTGTACAAAGAAATAGAGCCTATAGCAAATATTGAAAAGTTGGGAGATGTCAATGGATACCATAAATGTCTTAGTTCATTTACTGTTGCTGTAAAGGAATACCTGAGGCTGGGTAATTTATAATGAAGAGGCTTGTTTCACTCATCATTCTACTGGCTTTACAAGAAGCATGTTGTCAGCATCTGTTTAGCACCTGGTGAAGGCCTCAGGCTGCTTCCACTCACAGTGGAAGGCTAAGGGAAGGTGGTGCATGCAGAGATCACCTGGTAAAAGAGGAAACAAGAGTGAGGAGGAGGCACCAGACTCTTTGTAACAACCAGATCTCATGGGAACTAATGGAGTGAGAACTCATTCACTGGACCCTGAAGGGAGGGCACTAATCTATTCATGAGGGACCCATCGCCATGGCACTCTGTGGGTTGAGGCTGGCCTCTCACCAGGGAGACAGGGATTAACCTGACTCTCAGCCTTGCCTCTTAATGGTAATGTTGTTATTATACCTTTATAACATAGGATACATCTGGAGTCACCTCAAAATCAGAAATGCATTTAGTATTCAGAAAAGTTTTTTTGTTACTTATTGCTCTTTATTAAAATTCTAGAGATGTTAGACCTTTAAAGAAATAGATTGGTAAACCGATAAATACACATACTCTCATACAGATATCTTTTCATAACCATTATTTCGTTAAGTCTCACCTACCTGCCTCTCCAAGATATTATTTGTATGAATTTGTCTTTCTTAGCTCAAAAATAAGTTTTCTTGATTGAAAATTTTTTTAATCAAAATATATTACAGAAAAAAAAATTTGGATTTGTTGGCTTCCATTGAAAATATTGTAGGAAATCTGGGACATATTGTAGGAAACATGAGACATCATTTCCATTTAAACATGTTGGGTAGTTGTTTATTCATCAGCTGCCTTCTTAAGATAAGCAATGTACATCCCACTCATCACAGCACATCCCATTCATCATGGTACCCCTACTGCTGTTACTTCATGTCAAGTGAACTTACCATTGAATTACATAGTTATGTCTTCAATCACTAAAGAAGTACATCCATCTCACTTCAGTCATGTATATAACCTACTTATTCCCTTTAGGACACACATAGGAAATCCTGAATATTGTCAACTGATGAATCATCACTTTTCATACCATGAGTATTTAGTCCCTTTAACAATTGATGTACATGAAAGTGACAATCTCAACTTCTGTTTTTTCTTCAAAGTGATTTTTTTAAACACACACAGGTATTCTATGCCAGTAGCAATCTATATAATAGTTTATCAAACTTAAGAAATTACAGGCTTCTTTTTAGAGTAGAAAGTATTGTGACTTTTTATATTTTAATTATTTTCAAACAAAACATTTAAATCCATTCTTTATGCTTCTAGTTGTTTTGCATCCCTACAGCCAAAACAGATTTATAAATTAGATATAAACAAAAGTATAAACAATAGAATGCTAAGAAACAGAACAAAGCAATGGGATAGATGATGTTGTTTTGTTGAAGAAAAACTCTTCTTTGCCATGTGAATATATATTTGAGAAACAAGCTCTTGTGAGTCTGCCCTGCCTATACTCTGCCTGGTGAACAAGTTTCCCACCACTTTAAAAACTTGTATTTATATATTGTGTCATAGTCTCATTAAGTCACATATATACATACATATAATCACATTAGACAAGGGCAATTAAGACAATCAAAAGTGGTTATCTCAAGGGTACAAAAGTTTTTTATATGAAGCTTATCCATAAAAATAGAAAAAAATTACAAATATTTATATAGGACTTAGGAATTCATGAGGATACCTTAATAAACCTCAAGAGCTTGATAACCTAAGGTTGAGAAACACTGCTTTAAGTTTCATCTGTGGCAAGATATCAGCAATTGTTCCATGGATTTGCTGTCCTCGTTGCTATGAAAATATCCAATGAATCTGGTCTTTCTGGACAAGACTAAGGCCAGGAAAGAGAATCACCAACAAGCTCTATATTGATGAGTTGTGTTTAGATTCTACTTCTTCAAACTGAAGCCTCCACAAAAACGTTTTCAGCCTGATTATGAGCCTTGATGAACTTGACCAGCCATTGAAAATGACCACTATTTCTTAAAAAATTAAACAGTTATCATATGACTGAGAAATTCTATTCCTGTTTTCCTAGAAGAATTAAAAATATATTTGTACATAAAAATGTATACATGAATGTTCATAGCAGCATTATTCATAAAAGCTAGAAACTAGAACAATCCAAGTATCTATGAGTTAATAAATTGATAAGAAAAATGCGGTATATCTAAGCAATAGAATATTATTTACCCATGAATATGACTAAAATACTGACAATATAGATGAACCTTGAAAACATTTTGCTAAGCAAAAGAAGCTAGACACACAAGGGCATATTTGTTTTATTCCATTTATATAAAATGTTCAGAATAGAAAAATTCATAGAGACGGAAGGAAGATTGGTACTTTCCAGGTATTGGCAGAGGGGGGAATTGAAAATGACTGCTAAGGAGTAAAGGTTTTTTTTGTTTTGTGTGTGTGTGTGTGTGTGTGTGTGTGTGTGAACATAAAAATGTTCTGAAGTTAGATAGTGGTGATGATTGCACAAGTTTGAGAATATTCTGAAATCCACTTGATTGTTCACCTTAAAATAATAAATTTATGGTATGTGATTCATATCTTCTTAAACAAAAAATATATATTTAAAAAATAATCTCTAATGAGATTTTCACAAAGTATTCCAAGAACATGAGCAGAAATTTTCCAGGCCAAATATTTGTAGAGCATCCAGACACAGTAAAAAGAATTAGAATGTCTTGATTGCAGGTTTTATGTGAAGAAGAGCTGTATACAAAGCAAAAATAAAATCCAACTGGCAGCAGATTATTAATCTCTCTTCCACTATGCCAAGGAGCTGGGTCCATGTATTAGTCCATTTTCATGCTGCTGATAAAAACATACCTGAGACTGGGCAATTTACAAAAGAAACAGGTTTAATGGATTTACGGTTCCATCTGGCTGCGGAGGCTTCACAATTATGGCAGAAGGCATGAAGGAGAAAGTCACGTCTTATATGGATGGCAGCAGGCAAAGAGAGAGAACTTGTGCAAGAAAATCCCCTTTTCAAAATCATCAGATCTCATGAGACTTACCCATCAGAAAACAACATGAAAAAGAACTGCCCCTATAATTTATAGGTCGAACAGATCTAATAAATTGCTCTGTCATCTGTCTATCCATCTATCTATCTATCCATCTATCTATCATCTATCTATCCATCTATCCATCTATCTATCAGATCTATCATCTATCTATCTATCTACCTATCTATCATCTATCATCCATCAAATCTATCTATCTTTTTAGTCTTCCCTGCATAAATAGAGATAGTTATCTATCTATCTATCTATCTATCTATCTATCTATCTATCAATCGATCAATTGATCGATTGATCAATCGATCGACATGGTAAGGGACAGAAAGGAAAACAGATTATGTGGACTGTATGGTGTAATTATATGGAGGCTTAAGAAGTACCACAATCTACTGTCTGTAAACTGAAAAGCCAGGGAAGTTGGCAGTATAATTTAGTCCACGTCTTTTCAAAAGGCCTGGAAACCAGGGAAACTGAAGATATAAATCCAAGTATGATGACAGCAGAAGATGACATGAGGTGTCTCAGCTCAAGCATCCAGGTAGGAAGCAAAAATGGGGTTGAAATTTCCCTTCCATTGCCTTTCATTCCATTCAGGCCCTCAATGAATTAGGTGCCCACTACACTGAAAAAGTCCATCTACTTTATTGATTTCACTGATTTGAATGTTCATCTCAACTTGAAACACCCTCACCGGCACACCCAGAAGTAATGTTTAATCTGGGCACCCCACAGCCAGCCAAGTTGACACATAACATTAACCATCAAATTGACAGTTAAGCTGTTTGCTTATGTACACCAAAATGATGGCCTATTTGGTGATTGTTTTCTCTAAGAGTTGCGTGTAAGAATTCCATTGCAGAATTATTACTTACGGTCACCATTTCTGAAGGGATGAAGCTGAGAGACTTGCATTATTATCCCGAACAGACAAGAAATAGTAGGTGACGTAGACAAGATAGCTGGCCTTGCTAGGTCTCTGTTAATGAAATAGAGAAAAGATCTGTTCTTCTCTTTTTCCAGCCCCATGTTTATCTCTTGCCACCAGCAACTAACCCTTTTGGATAAAGAGGTTTTTGTTGTTGTTGTTTTTTCCCCAGCATTTACTGAGGACAGTAAGTGATTCTTTCGTCACACAGATGGTAGGCTTTGTCTGTCCGTGATCAGAAAGCTTCGTAGGTCCATGGTAGAGAAAATAGAATGTCTCCAAGTCAATTTGACACAGTCTATTTTCTTCTAGCTTCTTTAAGAAACTCTATGTCAGGATTAACACTTGGAAAAATATTCAAAGGTATAAATTCACTGAAAGAAATAAATGTTGAACTACTATGAGTGAAAATCTGTAACCATGTCAGCTTCCTTACTGTGTCAGAATCAATCACTCATCTTTCCTACTGGAAATACCATTCATTGCTATTACAGAAATGAATGATTAAAAAGATGATTTACTCTTTCTACAGCCCTAGTATTGCACACAGTACCTGGCATAGAGTATGTCCCAGTAAACATGAATGTTGAGCAACTATTGACACTGTAAACATTTAGCAATAGAGCTTGTGAAATGAACTATATGTACAGAGATATCTAAAGTAAAGAGAAGGTGGGAAGGGTCAAAATTCCAACCTGAGTCAGAAAGGAGGGTTGATTTCTACCTGGGGTGAAGGGATGCCAATGATCTCTACTCTGCGGCTTACCTGAGAACCACAAGAACAACAATGAGAACATCTCATTGTTAGAATTGTCCTTGTTGGAAATCTAGTAGATGTGAGAAATACCTGGGACTATTATTTATTGTGGCCATGCTAAATGCCGCTGTTAGACTGTCGCATAGAAACACACGTAAGATGGATGTGTACAGGTGGCTATTGGAATAAGCTGATCTATGGCAGTCAAGTCATAGGTGAAGAGAAGCTGTGACCTCTCTAATCTGCTCCTCTCCTGTAGCTGTGACTCCACCCTGATGAAACAGATGTCCTTGTGAAAGTGGCACATTTCATCTTCACCTCTCTGTATAAGTCTTTACTAACCTAACTATCGCTATGGTATCTCATGTTTGTGGTTTGGTAATCCATTAGGTTTCCAATCCAATTTTTGCTCATTTTTAGAGTATTCTATTTAGGACATTTTACACACGTGGCCCACATCAATAGGCCAACAGTCACGGAGCACACCACAGTTGAGCACAGTTGCCAAATTAGTACTCACCCAGAGGTCCCAAGACATGCCCATGTTCTGCAGAAATAAAGATTTACTCCCCAGCCCGTCTCTTCTCCCTCCACTTTCATGCACACACACACACACACACACACACACACACACACACACACAAAAACTGTATCCCTAATTCATTACCTCAAGAATGTGTGATTATTTTACTGGGACTCCCAAATCCCGCAAAAGCCCCAGACTTTAGAAACATCATTTAATTTTAGCCTCTGACCATCGGCCCTACTTGCTTCTCCCCAGGAAAAGATAGCCCCAAGCTCGCTATTTAAATCATTGTACCTCAATGCTGGAAGTAATATGGCAATCTCTGCAGTCTCTAGTGTTGTTCACTGCCTTTGTTTTACTTTGTTTCCAAAGCAGACACTTACTATAATAATAATTAACCAATATTAGCTGGTGCTTTGAAGTTTGTTGTCTGTGAAAATCAGTGTTTCCATTGAAATGATTATGTTATCCTTAAAACGATTTAATTTCACAACTGGGAAATCATAGATGCAGAGAGGTGAGACAATTTGTACAAAATCATATGGTCGGTTGTAACAAAATCCACCCTCAGACAAAAATTATCTGCCTCCAGAATTATATTTTTATTATCACAGAGCATCCTGTCTGTTGGCAAGAACTTCAATAGAAATCAACTGACCAGCCTTAAATCATGTAAACTGTAATTTCACTGTTTATTTCTGTACTTAGTAATAAAAGGCTGTGAAGCAAGAGTGGGTACCTCTGTGTAGACCATGTAGAGTAAAACGCAACATCAAACTCACCAAAGAATCCAGATCAGACCTTGATTGGACACTTTGTTTAATGACTATCACTGACTATCACCAGTTTCTTACTCAGGTGGGATGCACAGATGTGACACATTGCAATGTGTACCCTTCAAAATGTTTACAAAGAAGTTTGTGGACTAGACCATGTGTAGTTTTTGACCCTCTTTCCCTTTATTGCTGGTTTGTAAACTTACATTTCCACTAAGATGAAACACCCATTTCTCTATGATCCTTTGCCTCTTCACCAACCCTTCCCATGTGAAGATACAATTAACCAAGCCCTTCTTTTTGTTTCTATTCTCCTTTCCGTAGATTTGTCTCTAATTAGTGTTTGCCATGTGATACTGAAGGTAGCTACTTGATTGCTAACTTCTCTTGAAACCACAGTTCTTGAAGCTAGGACCCATTCCGACTTGGCCTTGTATTTTTTGACATAAAATATCAGTAAATTTGCAGATGTCTGGTATTGATAATTAAGAGGTTAAATTATTCAGACAAGCAAAACTTTATGATCTGTTCCTCATCCACTATGTCAGCAGAAGCTTCCCTAAATAAAAAAGTCATAGTGTTTATTTATTTGCAGAATTGCCTTCCCTTTTGTTTTACTCTGTCTCAGGCAAATGTTTTAAATAAACACAAATAGTCCAGCATCTCCCTAGAAGTCAGTCCCTCTGATAAATGAGTATTTAAATAAATTTCTATGACAGGCTGAATCAGGGTCCCCAATGATGTCCATGTCCTAATTTCTGGACCCTGAGAATGTGTTAGCATATATGGTAAAAAAGACTTTGTAGATGTGACTAAGATCTTGAGATCAGATATGATTCGGATTGTCCTGGTGACCACAGTGTAATCCTAAGTGTCCTTCAAAGACAGAGGCAGGAGGGTCAGGGTAAGAGTAAGAGGCATGGGAATGGAGGTAGTTTGGAGTGACTCAAGGATGGAGTGAGTGACAATATAGGGAGTCTCTAGGAGGTGAAAGAGCCGAGGAAACAGATTCTTCTCTGGAGCCTCTAGAACAAACCAGCCCTGTAAACACCTTGCCTTTAGCCCACTGATAGGGTTTGGCTTTGTGTCCCCACCCGAATCTCATCTCAAATTGTAACTCCCTTGTGTTGAGGGAGGGATCTTGTGGGAGGTGACTGGATCATGGGGGCAGTTTCTTCATGCTGTTCTCCTGATAATGAGTTCTCTCGAGACCTGACAGTTTAAAAGTGGCACTTTCTCCTTCTCCCTCTCTCTCTCCTGCTGGCATGTAAGACATTCCTTGTTTCCTGATATGGTTTGGCTGTGGCCCCACCCAAATCTCATCTTGAATTGTAGCTCCCATGATTCCCATGTGTCATAGGAGGGACCCGGTGGGAGGTAATTGAAACATGGGGTAGGCAGTTTCCCACATGCTATTCTCAGGATAGTAAGTAAGTTCTCACAAGACGTGGTGGTTATATAAGGGGCTTCCTCCCTTGCTGGCACTCATTCTCTCTCCTGCCACTCTGTGAAGAGGTGCCTTCTGCCATAATTATAAGTTTCCTGAGGCCTCCCAAGCCATACAGAACTGTGAGTCAATTAAACTTCTTTTCTTGACAAAGTATGCAGTCTCAGAGAGGCAGGGAGAAAAAAATATACAGTCTGGTGTATTTCTTCATAGCAGCATGAAAATGGACTAGAACACTTCCCCTTTGCCTTCTGCCATGATGATAAATTTTCTGAGGCCTCCCCAACCATTCGCACTGTGAGTCAATTAAACCTCTTTTCTTTATAAATTACCCAGTCTCAGGTATTCTTTATAGCACTGTGAAAACAGATTAATACACCCACTCAGACGGATTTTGGATGGCTGATACCCAGAATTTCAAGGTTATACATTTTTGCCACGTTCAGCCACTAAGTTTGTGGCAATTGGTTCTGCTTTGGTGGTTATAGGAAATTAATGCACTCTCTTTTCGAAGCACAGTATCGTCCCTAATAACAGAGTTGAAAAACATGGGATACTGAAAAAAAAATGAAATGGCTCCCTAGATAACACACTAAGAGATCCCAGCTCCCTTTCCTTATGTGGACACCTTCATCACATAAAGGAATGGGGTGGAATTGGGAGACACCTATGATATTTTATCTTTTAAATATCATGAAATTCTAACTCAGGTTTGGATGAAGGCAATGCCTATTTTCTATGATGAAAGGAATAAAGGGTCAAAAGAACTTTCACATGTACACTGACTAGTGTTCTATCTAGTTTTTAAATATATGGCTATTTTTGATCATCCACAGTAGTGATTTTAAAAAGGTTGCAGAGGGTGGGGGCAGGGGCAGTGGCTGATGTTTGTAATCTCAGCCCACTTTGGGAGGCCGAGGTGGGCAGATCACCTGAAGTCAGGAGTTCCAGACCAGCCTGGCCAACATAGTGAAGCCTGTCTTTACTAAAAAATACAAAAATTAGCTTGGCGTTGTTGTGGGGGCCTGTAATCCAGCTACTAAAGAGGCTGAGGCAGGGAGAATAATTGCTTGAACCCTGGAGGCAGAGGTTGCTGTGAGCTGAGATTGTACCACTGTTCTCCAGCCTGAGCCACAGAACACAACTCTGTCTCAAAAAAAAAAAAAAAAAAAGATGGGGGGCATCAGGGCATCATGTCCTGGTAGCCTTAACAATACCCATACCAGCTTTCCCAGTACTATCCTTTTCTTTTATTCCACTTCTTTTCCTTTTCCTCGGATTGGATCTCCAGGAGGGGAAGTTGTCAGAGTTCTGTTAACACACATCACTTCTTCCAGCCTAAAGAACAAAAGGGCATTGACAAATTCCACGCACTATTGGGGAAACGGACTTTCCTTCCTTCACTCCTGCCCTCACCCTCTCGATGGTGGTGAGAACTATTCCCTGCTAAGCAATTAACATTTCAGACTCATTTTCTCAACTTTATAAAACCTCTCATTTCTGATCTTTTATTTGGGCCATGTTTTACTTTTCATAATACATTTTTCATAATTTATCATTCATTTACATTTCAATTAACGATGCTGACTGTTTGTGAAAGCTACCCTGATGGAAGAGTGTGAACTAAATTATTGAAGTTGCTATAATCTGCACTTCCATTACCACCTCATTTACCCTAATGACACTAAAAAGATTGTCACCTTCAATATAGCTCATCCCAGTAATAGAAACTCCCTCTGGAGTTCAACACACTCAGGCTGCAGATATTGGCACGTGCTGTTGGATACACTAATGAGGCAGCTGCTGGCTGGACTTCACCCTAGGAAACTTCATCCACAAGAGTCTCAAATGAATATAAAACTGTTTCCAGAGCCTCCCAAGAAGACGCCCACAGGCTTGAATAATGAACATTTAACAAGAAAGCCATTGGATTACCATTGCCATAGTATTAATTCCCTGGTCTTCTTTGATATCCATTTTACACATATTATTTTGCTTTAAGCCGGGGAGACAGGATGGGCAGAAAGGCACTAAAGTATTCTCAGCACCTACTGTGCATTTCATCCCTCAAGAGTTCCTAAGCTATCAGGGAAAACGGTCATGTAGGCAAATAAGTATAATGTAAATTTAAAAAGCGAAGAATGGAAGAAAAAAACATTTATTGACTTTCTAATATGTTTGATGCAACGTACAAATATATTTCCTTTCTAATATTTCCTGCCTAACCTTATCCCTCGCACTTTATTAACAACAGATAAAACTAATAGCAAATCATTATTGCAGATGTGTTATACATTCAGAGAGCAGATGCTGCTGGTGGCCTGCTCATGCCCTCTCATCATGACCTTTTCAGTGTACAATGACCCTACTTCCAAGGAACAGCATCTGCATTTCTTTGCCTAAGGGATTTCTTTAGTTGTCAGCGCCCACTTTGCCAACGTTAGTGATAAGTCAAAAGTGCCACAGAATTAATACACAGCTTTCTCAACCAAACACGAATGGGATGTAGTACATAAACACCCCATTTTCCTCACCTCTCAGCAGGACTAACCCTGCATGTCTTGTACACATGGGGTTTAGCTCCCATTCCACACAGTTTTAGTAGTCTGATAAGTCACCTTGTATCAACTTACTACTTATAGGTGTTTTGTAATGTCACCTGTTCAATAAACTATTTGCACTTAAGTCCTAGTTCCTGGCCTAGTACTGTGGCCCGGACATGCTTATCTGAAATCCTTCCTAAGACATTCAATCCTGCCCCTAACCTCTAACTGGGAATCTGGATTCATGGTCCCTGGATACATTCAGACACACGACCCAAGTATTGCCTGATTGTATTTCTGCTTATTTTATTTTCAAACCTTGTTTATTTTTTACACTTTCAGAATGTTGTAGTGAGTTGAATTGTGGCCCCTAAAAGGTATATCTATGCAGAACCTCAGGATATGACCTTATTTGAAATAAGCATCCCTGCAGACATAATTTAGAATCTCAATATGAGATTACCTTGTATTCAGGCAATAAGATCTAAATTCAATGATGAATATCCCTGTAAGATGCAGAAAATGGGAGGACACAGACACTCAGAAAGGAAGATCATGTGAAAACGAAGATGGAGACTACAATTATGCTGCCACATACCAAGGAATGTGAGTGACCAGCAGCCAGCAGAATCTAGAGAGGAGTGAAACAGACTTTTCTTAAAGCCTGCAAAAGGCACCAACTCTGTTGACATCTTGATGTCAGAATTCTGGCATTCAGAATCGTGAAAGAGTAAATTGCTGCTGTTTTTAGCCAGCCAGTTTGTGACGAAGTATTGTAGAAGTCCTACAAAATGAATACAGATGTCACCTGTATTTTTCAGGGCTCTACAGAGAAACAGAATCAATAGTATACATATCTATGTATACTGTTGAACATATATATATATATATATATATATATCTTCAAATTATTAATTTACTTATTATAGGAATTGGCTTATGTGATCCTGGAGGCTCAGTGGTCTCATGACCTGCCATGTGCAAGCTGGAGAATCAGTACAGCAAGTGATATAATTCAGTCCAAGGATGAAGGTCGAAGAACCAGTAGTGCTCATGTTCACAGGAGGGAGAAAATGGGGGGCCCAACTCAGAGCTAGTGAATGTACCCCTTCTTGACCCTTGTGTCTGATGCCTGCCGGCCACAGTGAAGTGTATCTTCCTTATTCCATCTACTGATTTAACTGCTAATGTTCAAGAACCACCTCACAAACACACCCATAAATAATGTTTTACCAGCTATCTAAGCACTCTTTGCCCAGGCAGTAGATACAAAAAATTAACCATCAAATCCAGTGACTTCCCACTGGACTGCCTTTGTCCCACTGCTACATGCTATTAGTCTGTTCCCTTGCTGCTATAAGAACATACCTGAGACTGGGCAATTTCAAAAAGAAAAAAGAAGCAGTTTCATGGAGTCACAGCTCCACATGGCTGGGAAGGCTTCACAATCATAGCGGAAGGTGCAGGAGGAGAAAAGGCACATCTTATATGGTGGCAAGCAAGAGAGTGTGTGCTGGGAAACTGCCCTTTTTAAAACCATCAGATGGCGTGAGACTTATTCACTATCATGAGAATAGCATGGAAAAAACCTGCCCCCATGATTCAATTACCTCCCACTGGGTCCCTCCCACAACACATGGGGATTATGGGAGCTACAATTCAAGATGAGATTTGGATAGGGATACAGCCAAACCATATCACCCACTATCCATTTCCATATCAGATCTGTGAGTGCACGCCAGTCTCAAATGCCTACATATACAAACTAAAATCATCTCAAGGTAAGGAAGTCCCTGTCCTGGGCCACCCACCATGGACTAAGCTTATTCCATTTTAAAATAATTCCCTGCAGCTTCTTTCCCCAAGCTTTAATATTCATTCACATGGTTACTTTAGGACTTTGGATCTGTGTTTCTTACTGAGCACTCTTGTTCTCACTTGTCTCATGGACCCTGGTACATTCATTCTTGTATATTCAGTCTTGCCATAACTCCCATCCTCATGTTCATTGTCCATTTAAGGCCAAATGCTAGTTCTAGCCTTCCCACTGACAGGGGCCACAAGGCTTAGAGACCTCCTCCTTCCCATCTTAGTGAAACTTCCTCTTCCCTGTCTGTAAGTTGTGTATTGCCCAGAATGACTTCCACCTTTCCATTGTCCACCTGCCTCATCCAATGGAAAGGGGAATAACCAAGATACTCTGTAAGTCCTGATATTTACTAAGGTGCTTACACAATATGAAGCCATCATTGATTAAATACCTGTTGAATGAAGAAAATAATAGGTAATTACTGTTGCATAAGTGAAGATTATATGAATAAATAAATGAATAATAAATCAATGAAGGTTTAAGTTTGTGAATTAATGGGTAAATAAATACATGTATAAGTTGACGAATACTTTTGTGGATTGGGTATACTTTTAAGTCGAGAGAGCAAGTTTTCAAAGATAGAATTTAAAAATATCTCTGTTGAAAACTTAATCACCAATGTCATGGAATTGGCTGGAGCTTCTAGGAAGTGATTAGCTCATGAGAATGAATGTCTCATGAAAGGGATTAGTGGTCTTATAAAATTGGTCCCAGAGATCTGCCCTGCCTCTCTCTGTGAGGTTACAGGGAAAAGACAGGCTTCACCAGGCATTGAATCTATGGTACCTTGATCTTGGACATCCCAGACTCCAGAACTGTGAGGAAATAATTTCATTACTCATAAGCCAACCAGTTTATTATATTTTGTTATAACATCTTGAACACTAAGACAAGCACTTTCTAGCTTGGCCATGTGCATTCTTTTACCCACAACAAAGAACTGGATATTCCTTACTCAGTCTACTGATTTAACTGCTGATGCCATCCAAAACCATCCTCACAAACACACCCAGATATAATGTTTTAGCCTAACAAAGCTAAAGCTATTACAGTCATTAAAATATGCCCAAGGTAAAATTTAGACAAAAAATATATTTACACAAACATAACTAATGAATATGTTTAAAATATAAAAAGACCGATGACAAATGTTGCTGATTGTTAACACACAGTTATGTTGTATTGTTTGATTTTTACCAGAAAACATATAGCAGAAGATTAATCTTATTGGTGTTTCAAGTGTGTATTCAGCATATGTTTATTTTGAGCTGATCTGCCCAGTACAGTGCATTATAACTTGTTGATTATTTTTATGTTGTAAAGTTACTAATACCAGATGTGAATTTTTCTGGATGATCTCAAATGTAAAACATGTTATTAATAAAGACAAAAATGTTTAACAATTACATATCCCTATTCAATAAACTTTAGATTCCTTTAAAAATCACATCATTGTAGTATTTGCCAGGGAGGGAAATTAGGTACTGTTTGCCTTTTTTTCTTTTTCCTTTTTTTCAGATGGAGTCTTGCTCTGTCACCCAGGGTGGAGTGCAGTGGTGTGATCTCAGCTCACCACAACCTTCGCCTTCCGGGTTCAAGCAATTATCCTACCTTAGCCTCTTGAGTAGCTGAGATTATAGGCATGCACCACCATGTCCAGCTAATTTTTGTATTTATGGTAGAGACAGGTTTTCACCATGTTGGCCAGGATGGTCTTGATCTCTTGACCTCATGATCCACCCACCTCAGCTTCCCAAAGTGCTGGGATTACAGGAGTGAGGCACCTTTAGCTCAGTTACTGTGCCTGGCCTGTTTGTCTTATTAAAAAAGCAAACTAAATTTAGATTTTAAACATTGAATATATTATCACATTGAATAAAAAGTAATACACATTACAATATGGTGAAAATGTGATAGAAGAATGGAATCAGAATGCATTTAGAATAACTTTCATATAATTTGCTCATGTTCAAGGTAATATAATTTAGGTTCAAAGGTATAACAGCTTGGGACCAAGCAGAAGACGACACCATGCAGTGACTTAAATAAGTGAAGATGAAAATAAATAATTATAAAGCTATGAGAAAAGAGTAACTGTAGGAATAAAATCTAAATGCATACTATGGTGCTTTATAGTTGAGGGAGAGCACAACGGGAAAAATAATTAGAGGAGGACCCTCTCCAAGGCTGGGGTTCAGACCTCATTGCAGCACGTACAGTTACACCCCACTGGATGGCTATGAAAGACCTTGGTTGCCCAGACCAGTGCATGTTCATGGTTACTGGACAAGGAGCTAGTGCGCAGGTATGGAGAAGAAGAGGGTGCCGCAGGGGACAAAAAGCCTGGAGTACTTGTTGTGAGTGTTAAGCGGGCTACAGAAGGCAAACTAGTGGGGTGGGTGAGCCAAGGGAACAAGGGTATGAGTAGGGATGAAAGGCCTGAAAGGCATAGTTGCTGAGTTGAGTGGGCTGTGGTTAGGGGAATATCAGGCCAGTCTGGGGCTGGGAGGTCACCAAAAAACTGTGTATTAGGGCACAGGGCTGCTGCAGAGTGCTACCAGATGTTCTCATACTCACACCACTGACCATCTGTGCCACCAGCAAGAGAAGCCCCTCTCTCTCTCAATGCCTGTCAAACACTCTCCACTGCAAAAGTTTAGCATCACGCTGGCAGTACAAGGGAAATTTTTAAAGCAACATGCCCATTATCTCAGAGAACATATTAAAGGTTGAATTTGAAACTAAGAGACAATAAATTGAAAACAGGCAGAGAAAGCAGATGTGACTTGCCCACAATCATGCAGTACCTTACTGGCATAGTCAGGATGAGAATCAGGACTCTTGTCCCTTACCCCAGAGCTTTTTGTCACTGATTAGCTTCCCCTTAGCTCAGTCAAGTATATCTATGAAGTGGAAAAGCAGATGAAAGGGCAGAAGTATTTGTTAAATGCCTGCTTCATCCCATCCGCTTCACATTAATTATGTCATTTAATTGTTGTAATAGCATTAAGCAAATAGAGATTTTATGACCATTTTAGAGATGGACTTGGATAAGTTAATTAGAATCTCCAAGACTGACAGTTGATCCCAAAGCTACTTTATACAGTGCTTGGCAGAAATGGCCAGAGGAACCAGATTAAGAAATAAAAAATGGAATTGGGATTCTTAAAGAAATCTTTCTCCTGTATGTTTCCTCATTGGCCTGAGACTTTGGCCTTGGGATGACCCCCCGCCATCCAGTAGAACTTTTGCAGCCTCATTGCTCAAACCTAATGATTCCTGACTTTGTTCATTCTGGAATATTATTAAGTCAATGGCATAGACCACTCTGAACACCAGGTGAAGCCAAATGTTTCTTGCACCCTAACTAAAATTTTTAAATTAATATAGCAATGCTATTAATACCATCAACATCATTTAGTATTCTTTTGATTTGGAGAAAGATTGACGGAGAGAAGTTTGAATAGAGGCAATAAAACTTAGCGGAAAAATTGTCTGTAACAGAGACAAAAGGCCTGGATTTAGACCAAGCTCTAAAATTTGCCAGTCTTGGGGCCTCAAACAAATTATGTCTTTTCATATAGTCTCCACATCTTTCTTAGTTCTGCTGGTTTCCAATATTCTGAAAATATACTGAAAATGTAGTAAATTATAATATTATTTGAATTAATAATTGCCCTTCTCTGTGGATTGCCACACAGCCCCAGATATCAGATTTAACCATGTGAGTTTGTTTTGGCCAAAGAAATGTAAGGAGACATCACATGATATTTTTGTGTAGAAACATCAAGAGTCATTCTGTGATTCCATCAGTTTCTGTTTTCTCTCTGCTGTGCAACTGGCAGATGGAGGCTGCTCCTTCAGCCACAGGAACCAGTATAAGCATGACAGGGAACAGAACCACAGCCAACTGATGATAGACAAGGAGCAAGAGTGAGAAAATGATCTTTGTTGTTGAAACATCCTGAGCTGTGGGAAGTATTTTTAATTGCAGTATAGGTGAATCTAGGCTGACTTCTGCAGGTGAAATTAACCTACACATACAGAGCTCCTTACAGCATATTCTTATTTTTTGCTAAAGTGTATATTTATTGGGCACTGTTGGTACAGTAGGGAATAAGACAGACATATTGCTTGATTCATTGGACCTCACATTACATAAGGAGAGGAAAGGCAACAAAGAAATAAACAAAAATAAAAATAAATCACATGATCATTTGCAATTTTCCCAGATAAATTAGTCTCACTAAATATTTTAGCATTTCTATAGTATGTCTGACACTTTCAGGACTGAGAATTTGCATGAGAAGTTGTATTTTGCCAATAAGTTTCACTCTACCCTTTTAACCGATTCAGCCTCAACATTGATCTCTGCAAAGAAAACTTCCTGACTCCACTTGGCAATTAACTTCCCCATTCTTTAAGCCCTACCATGCCAAGAGTTAGCCAATTTTTTATCCCCAGATCTAGCAAAACACCTTAAAAATTCTTAAGGCATTTGAAGATACTTTCATTGAATAAAAACATTGCCTAAATCACAAGCCTATTGTATGGATGCAATGAAATCATTTATCTGTAAATCATGTTTTAAGAATTAAAAAATAGTAACGTAAAGAATATTCAATATAAAAAATCTGGTCACTAAAAGATCAGAGAACAGACTACAAAATTATATGTATAGTGCAATACAATCTAAAACATATATTTAGATATAGGTATGGCTCTAGACATAAAGAGAATTATAGATTGTTACATCTATTTGATGATATTTGAGGTGACATTTGTTACCTTCTCTTTTTGTATAACTTCCAAATATATTCTCAGTAGATAGCAATTTAATTGTTATAAAAATAAGAACTGTGCTTGTGAAGTCAATTCTTGAGATTTCTGGGATCCATGATCAAAATATGCTTCAGGGTAAGAATAATATTGTGTTTTATATTTGTTAGCAAAGCTTAGTAGTTATGTATTTAACAAAAGCAGATAATGCTTCCTGTGAGCCGTTCACTATTTGAAGGATTATATAAAGATTATCTCATTTACCTTATGTCTCTATAAAATAAGTAGTATCATCTTCTCAATTTTACAGATAAAGTGTTAGAAGCACTGATTTGTTAAGAAACTTTCTAGAGTCACACAGCTATAACTGGCACAGCTGTGCTTCAGACTTGGAAAGTTGACTTCTAGAGTCCAGAAGTTCAAGCCCTATACTAGCGGTTTTCAAAGTACGGTTCCAAGACGAGCAGCAGGGTATCACCTGGAAACTTATTGCAAAGACAAGTTTTTGAGCCAACTTCAGACCTACTCATTGGAGCTCAAGGTGGGGTTGTGATGGGATCAGATACCTGAGTGATAACAAGCTTTCCAGATGAGTCTGTGCAGGCTCAGGCTTGAGGGTCATTGATCTATACTGTACTGCCTTCCCAAATAACATGAACACTCAAAAGCCTGTGGTTAGGTATTGCACATGCCACTGAGTTATGCTGTGATCTCACTTGCCTGTTTGGAAAATAAATTTAATAAACTTTCCCATTGAACTCAAATTGAGTGTCAAGGCAGATACCAGAAGGAAGGCTCTTCTAAAAGCACAACCATAAAAACGAAACAAATCAGTAGAAATGTTCTATTTCAAAGGCATAAGACATTGAAGTTTTGTCAAACATAGTGTGATCTTCACAGACACCTGACCATTTATCAGGGAAGATACTATTTAAATAAGGTAGGAGAGATTCAATGAGACAAAGTGTGAGAAGGCCCCTGCAGATAGACTGGACAAATCCGAGGTGTATAAGACTAGGGAGTCTGGGTGTGGTGACTGGGGCACAGTGCACGTGGACAGAGCCTTGCCATGAGTTGAGACATAAACAGGGTCACTGTGTCACACAGAGAACTTGGGAGCCTTTTGAAGGATCTAATGGTGTTAAACACCAAATTGAGAGATTGAAATGTTTCTAGTTTAATTTACACATATCAACTAGAAAAATCTAACTGCAATTTTCTAAAATACCCAATAGTTATCTTAAAAATAAAATTCTTCCTTCATGTCAATGTATTTACCTGTTATTACTAACATCACATAGAATTGCTAAATCTCTTTAATTTAGCAATTAAATTAAATCAATTAAACTTTGATTACCGCAAAGACAAAAACTAGTTTAGAAATCCTCAACTTTGTGTGCTCTTATTGCCTCTGCTAAGAAGCTGAGCCATGCTCATAATCATTAAATGGCAAATGGTCCTACCTGTTCGGCTCATTGCAGCTCTTTGAAACTGCCCTTCGGAAATCCTCTCCCTGCCTTCAGAGCTAATACTTATCCTGGGTGCCATAGAGAGCAGTCACAGCAGCACAAACCATTTAAGGCTTTGGCCTATCTTTCTTAGTTCTGCCGGTTTCCAATGTTCAGACAGATTTACCTATTTACACCCTTTCTCCATCCTTTATATGTATTGCACATAACTGTTTTCCTAACTAAACTGTGAATTCTGAGTACCACTCCTCCTTCCTCACCAAACTCCAGTACTCCCCCAAACCAGCTCTGAGGTCATGTCCCTAATGTAACCCTTCATTCTCTTTTCTGCTCTGAGTATTACTTTTCAGTTATAATTCCTTCCTGCATGCAGGCATTCATTTTACAAACATTTTACCCTGTACCCATTCATTATTTCATTCAACAAATAATTTGGATTGCAGTTTGCAGATGCTTTCACATTTCAAATAATCCTTAAAGACTATTCCATCTCTAATACTCTATAGTTATACGGATCTAGTAGATAGGAATTCTGTTTTATTTCTCACTCTGACAATTACTAGTTGTAGGATTGAGCAATGCATTGCTCTTCTGTGGGTCTCAGCCTTTATACACATAACATTGGCTCTTTTATAATGAAAGTTCAACTCTGTAAACTGACTGCATTCATGAAGCATTGCTGCCAAGGCTAAGAATCCCACTTCTGTACATCAGATCCACAGGCTGATAAGATATCTACAATTCACATTAGAGGAAAACATTCTGCACTTTGCCTGTGATCTGCACTTTTGACTTTTCCAGTGGTGTTCACTCACCCTCCATCCAAACATCAGCATTGCCTCATTCACATTAAATAAATCAGAGGTAAAAGCAGAAATAAAGGGAATTGTTTGGCAGATGGCTCAGATTCCTCAGCTGTGTCATTGCTGATCTAGGAGACTAACATTTTTGCACCACAAGATAAGTATGAAATTATATGCAAATGGGACTTCAGAGCACATAAACTACAGTAGGTTGTAAGACATCAAGTGAATTGTTTTCCTTTTTGATTCTTTCTGGTGTATGGAGTTGACAGTAAACATCTGACATCCTTGACAAATAATAATCTGTTTAATCAGTGCAAACACCAAAATCCAGATAGCTCATTCGGTTATAACTTTCAGGCAAAAAGTCAAGGGCTGTCGTCTGAGTTGCCAGAGAAAAGGAAAAATACCTGACTAGGAGAGGTTGACATTGGGTTTTGGTCTGCAATGCAATTATTAATTCATACAAGAAGTTTTACCAAGTACCATGGTATCTCTTCCATGGTTGATGCATCTGAGAAATGGAGCTGGCAAGCCTTTCCTACACACAGGGGTGCCAGGGAGGATAAAATGAATTGATTAATATGAATATGCAAGAATTCTTCTTTTCCATAAAGTTTCAAAGTGAATCCAGAGAAAATGGCCCAATGCCACTCATAGAAAAACCCAAGGGTAGCATATTGCTCCACCTCAGAATGTCTCAACTTTGGTACCGTGGACATTTTAGACCAGAAGATTCTCTGTTGAGTGTAGGGGTGAGAGGCTGCCTTGTGCATTGCATGATGTTTAGCAGCCTCCCTGGGCTCGACTCCCTAGATTCTGGTGACAACTCCCCACACACAGACATTGCCAAATGTTGCTGAGAGACCTCTCTTTTTTTAAAATTATACTTTAAGTTCTGGGGTCCATGTGCAGAACGTGCAGGTTTGTTACATAGGTATACACTGCCATGATGGTTTGCTGCATCCATCACCCTGTCACTACATTAGGTATTTCTCCTAATGCTATCCCTCCCTTATCCCCTCACCCATTGCTGTCCCTCCCCTAGCCCCCAACCCCCTGAAAGGCCACAGTGTGTGATGTTCCCCTCCCTGTGTCTATGTGTTCTCATTGTTCAGCACCCACTTGTGAGTGAGAACATGCGGTGTTTGGTTTTCTGTTTTTGTGTCAGTTTGCTGAGAATGATGGTTACCAGCTTTATCCATATCCTTGCAAAAGACATGAACTCATCCTTTTTTATAGCTGCATAGTATTCCATGATGTGTATGTGCCATATTTTCTTTATCCAGTCTGTCCTCTCTTTCAAGATGACTGCTGCTAGATCCTACTGATTCCACGTTTCACCCTTGGCTCTTTGGGGATTGAATCTCAAATCTGAGAAACATGCACAGGTGATCATTCTCCAGGTGATTGGCTCACAGCGACTGAGCTTATATGGGGCAGATGAATAAATCTAATGCCAATTTAATGGTTTCAACTAAAAATAAAAAATGGTAGCTGCCTCCACTGGAGTGCCCTGGCAGGCTGATCCATGCATTCTCTTCCGTCCAGTGATATGCACAAGAAACCCGGTTCCTAATATAAGATTGCTTGGTAAGAAGCCTCAGTTCAGAGCAAGGCGAGAGAGTTGCTTCATCCCAGGAGTTTTCTCCATGGATCCAGGGAAGTCTGGACCAGTTCTCAGATGCCTCTACCATAGAAGAGATGGCATGGTACTCACTTTTCCTCTGGAGACTGCCTAGGCTTCCCGGTCAGAATAACAAGCCCCTGTGAGGTCCTGAAGCCACAATGACAAGTTAGTTTTCTTTGGTGTTTTACAATTTTTGTGTCTGTGAGCCCCCTGCTTCCCTACCCTTACACATGTGTTTATGCGGGGAAGGTGGGGTTGGAGAAAACCTCATTGATGAAGCAACAGCTTTCTTGATTACAATTACACTTATAATGTAGGTTTTCTACAGTATATTTATTTACATTGTGAAAAACATTCATTCCGTGTTGTAAGAATGTTTGCTATGCAAAAGCTAAACAATGGACAGTTTTGTTTACCTATCCTAATGTACTTGTGTTTTTATTTCTGAAGATTCTGAAAAGGGAGCAGCTGGATCAAGGGAAGTGCGTGTTTTTAATTAAAGGTGCCAATAACAACAATAAGAATACTGATGGTCATGCTAATTGTGATGATGATAAGTAAGAAACACATCAGCATTGCTTACAATGAGTTCTTAGAAACCATCAGTTTGCTGTGCTCCAGTTAATAAAGCCTCTCACACTTGCATGAACTGGGCTCAAGTGGGATTGCAGGAGCCCCTTGCACTTAGTGAAGCTCCCACCCTCCCTTTCCTCCACCAAAACCCCTGAGTTCACCACCACTGTCTGCCTTGAGGTCATCAAGGTTAACTTCAAGTGTCCTTTACTATTCTTACTTTGGTCCCTGTAGGAGTCCCGGAACTCTCCATTCATCTTTTATTCCCTGAATTCTAATCTCCATGTGGCTCCTTGAACAGTGAGACAGGACCACCCTGACCGGAGCATTCCCCGTCACCTTATTTTCTTGCTTTAATTTTCTTCTTAGCAACTATCAAGACCCGCATACTATATCTTGTGTTTATTTATCTGATGACCTTCCCCTACTGTAATATCGAGTATTTTCTCTGAGGTCTAAGAGGGCAAATAGTTTCTGTGTTATTCGTGGCTTCATCCTAGCACCTAGAACAATATCTAGCATACAAAAGATGTTTAATAAATAGAGAAGAACAAATGAGTGTATAAGCTGATGAATACATGAAGATGTGTAAGACAGAAACCAACTGCTTTTGAAATGTGGAGAACAGAGAGGTAAGAGGAATGTGCATTGGGGAACATCAGGGGAGGCTTCATGAGGGAGGTAGGAATGAGACAGGGTGGTGCCAGCGCCATCACTGACCTCTTCATCTAACAACTGCACACTCCCCACTCCGCAGATTATAAAGACAAGTTATGTTCCCTCTCTATGCCTCAGATTTCCCATCTGTAAATTGGGGGTAACAATAGTACCCACTGCATAGGGTCATTGAAAGACTATTAGTTAATATGTGTGCAGTACATATAGGAAGTGCTATGTAAGTGTTACTTACCATTGTTATCTCCATGTAACAACTAGTGTATCTTATTCTTGTGGATTTGCACCTAACATATGGTACGTGTGTCGTAATATATTTTGAAGGTCTGTCTGGACTTCAATGGTGAGAAGGTACACGACAAAAACCAAGCTTCACAGACAATTGTATGCCGGACACATTGGAAAGAATAAGGAATGTTTAAAGTGTTTAATCTTGAAGATTCATCCTCCTAACTCCTATAAAGAATTAAAAGGGAGGGGAACATCACACACTGGGGTCTGTTGGCAGGTGGGGAGTTGGGGAAGGATAGTAGCGGTGGGGAGATTGGGGAGGGATAACATTAGGAAAAATATCTAATGTAGGTGACGGGGGATGGAGGCAGCAAACCACCATGGCATGTGTATACCTATGTAACAATCCTGCAATATCTGCACATGTACCCCAGAACTTAAAGTAAAATAAAATAAAATAAAATTTAAAAAAAAGAATTAAATGTTCTACCTTATGATCTCTTGGGAAAGAGAACTGAAAACTTAAGTATTTAAAAATAATACACTTTAAAATCAGGAAACAAAAATACAACTTGGTTAATTGCACTTATTTCTCTTAATTATAATCAAATAAAAGACTCAAATGTATGAAGTTTGTGTTGTTGTTCATTTCGAAAGGTCATACAGTTTAGAGAGATGGGGCACAGGAGAGGGCATGGATAATATGAGTGCTACCT
Source organism: Cacajao melanocephalus (assembly GCA_963573385.1). Classification (NCBI taxonomy): domain Eukaryota; kingdom Metazoa; phylum Chordata; class Mammalia; order Primates; family Pitheciidae; genus Cacajao; species Cacajao melanocephalus. The sequence goes on along the minus strand of CAUYLG010053529.1, from coordinate 59,948 downwards.
AGACACAGTTCCTTGGCAATGAGCTCATGACCAGTGAATGCAGTGTCTCCCAGCCCACCTTTCCTCATGTGTTAACCTTGGAAATAATTTTTATATTACAAATTCCACCAGGTTCTTCAAAGAATGAGATGAGTTCATAAATGCAGCTCCACTGTACAAAATAAAAAAGGTTATGTAAATTTGAGGAGTTTATTATTAGAGGAAAATTGGAGTAAGTTCAAGAGAATTTTTTCTCTACTATGATTGTCCCTGGTGGAAAAACGATGTGTCAGGGTTTTTAAATGATGCAGAAGTGATCCGTGGACATAAGAACTTTCCCCATTTCTGACATTTTCTATTTTTTTTCTGCTTTCTCTGAACTTAAATAAGACACTGTGTTCTGCTGACAAGAAAAAAAAAATGCTAAACCCCTTCATTTCTCTGAATACATAGATAGATGGATAGAACCTGAGAATGACTCAGCCCCTGGCAAGATCATTTCATACTGTTCAGAATCCACTCTACCTCCTGCAGGGCAGAGTTAAAAAAAATAGCTCTTTCTGTTTTTCCCTCAAGGTGAGAAATCATAAAATGAAGATAGAGACAGAATAACACAACGAGAAAAATACAGCCAAGAGCTCAGGGATTCTCGGGCTGCCAATTTGGTTGCAGAAATGAAGGATGGGAAGGCTGCTGAGTGTCTAGGCTGGCCAGAGAAGATGAGGAAGTGAATGAGTGGCCCTTAACTGAGTGGGTGGGAAGAAAGACCACATCTGGGCCAGGGCCCCCCACTCTGCCTCAACAGACCTGTGTTGCCATAGCCACATCCCTACAAATGAGCACAGGAGTTTTGACCATGGGATTAATCAGTGGTTTTGACCATGGGATTAATTATGGTAGGAGAAGTCTGGTAGAAAATAAGAACACATTTAGAGAGATGGTACAGTGAAAAGCATGATGGCCTTGAAGACAGGGGGCCTGGATGTGTTATCTAAGTTACACACTCAAAAACCTTTTACTGAATGCTTACTATGTGTCAGGCATGTGATAGTGCTAGGAATATAAAAAATTGATATGACCAGGTCCATGATATGAAAAAAAAAGTTAGCCTCTTAGAAAGAAATGCTAACAACCACCATGGCACGTGTATACCTGTGTAAAAAACCTGCATGATCAGCACATGTGCCCCAGAACTTATAGTATAATAAATAAACTTTTTAAAAAAGAAACTCTAAAACAGACTACTGAAATACATCATGGGAAATATGACAGTTTAGGTAGGTCAGAGGGAGTAGAATGGATAGTATATGATTTAGCCTGGGGGCTATGGGGAATGCAGGGGATTGGAGGAGCCTTTCTGGAAAGTTGAATCTAGAAGAGTCAGTGCTGTTTACTAACAGCAGACATGCCATGGGGACCCCAACTTTTTCCCTGAATACATTCTTCTTTTGTGTTCCCAGTTCAGAGAATTACATCACCATTCACCTAGCTTCCTGAGCTATCACAAACCTGAATGTCAACCTGGATGCTTTTCTTCCCTTCACCCGACACATCCGGTCTTCCAGGAGAATCCATCTGTGGGCCAGCATGGAGGTGGGAGTGACCTGGCTGAGCACAGGGGCTGACTCAGAATCAGGAAGTTGAAGCTGGATCAGAAATGTGGTAAAACGCTACTCAAAGGTGTGAATTTTCTCTTACGTGTACTCATTGATGGCTTTTTCCCTTTAGCCAGCCTGGCTAGAAATAAATAATTTTCAAAAACTCCATAAATTAAATTCAAAGCACTCAAGGGTCTATAAAACACAAAAGCAAACAAACAACAGCAAAACAATAGCATTCCACAAAGCAAGTGTGAAGGAAACTGAAGAAAATGAGAAGAGGACCCACATTTTTATGCAAGGGATTTTAAATGCTTCAATGCCGACCTCTCAGCAGCTCTGGGAGACAGGTGGTACTGACATCTCCATGTCATGAATCCGTGTGCCTGGGGATTAGAGATCCATGACCATCAAGTAAATAAACAACCATGAAGTCAGACCTACCTGCCTTCCATTGTATCTTGCAGAATATAGTGTAGCATTAGCATTATTACCTATGAGGCGGGGGTACACCCCATCCTGTGCCATTTATCAAAAGTACTTGGAAAAGTTGATTTTTGCCATGCAAAAAATCCAGCTTAGAAATTATAAGATGTATTGAGTAAGTAAAGACAATTGCTCTCCATTTTTAGCTTCAGTTTCCTCATATTAAATGATTATTGCAAAACTAGGAAGTGTGGTCAGGAAATAAGCAGGTAAACGTGCACGTGTGGAGCGTACAGTCAAACTGGTGCAACTTCAAAGATTTGGTTGGAAAGATTTGGGGAAAACCCAATCCCTGACATCTGTGATTGCACCATGAAGATTTGAGGAAGGAATGACCCTCATTTCCACATTACTGTCCTTTTCTAGCTGTAAAACTGCTTCACAGTCTATTCTAACTTGAGAAAAAAAAGTGTTTCAATTTTCCTTTTCCTTTAAGTCCTTCGCTTCTCGGAATCTACCCCCACATTCATAACTGTCGTGTTCATTTGTCAACTAGACATTTGAAAAATATTAGGTAATATCTATTTCTTGTTTTATATATGAGGTTGTTTATGGCAACCAGCCTTACTATTTCTTGGAACTTGGTTATGATTCACTGTGTTGAAACTTAACCAGAAGTACTGTGAAATACTATGAATACAAAGAAGTCAGTGCTCAGGGCCTTTTGGAAACATGGGCTCATTATGACACCATTTCATTTCACCACAATGATGATGGTCAGCCAGACTATGGTTCTATGGGGTGAGAAGACTTTCGTCTTATTAATCCCTTTATTTTATTCTGTCTAGTTCAGATTTGGACAGCTACGCACTTAACAAATAATAATAGAGTGAAATGTTTACAGATATTATTTACCAGATATTCAGAATAATCCTTCTGATGGATGAGAAGCCTGAATAAGCAGAGATTACATGATTATCTAAGTGGTGGGTCTGAAGCGTTCGAACTTGGAGTGAGCCAGGGAATCTGAGCCTAGGTGAGTCGTGTTTGGTTTATTGTGGACAGGTAGAGAGTTTGCCTGAAGTTTCAGGATCCAAGAAGATCTGGAAACAAAGGCTAAAATTGTGTAGTCAATGGAAGGGAAAGAATAGAGGGCAAGTATGCAAGAGGAAGAAGAGGTTTCCACTGTCATGCAGGGCACAAACTTAACTAAACCCCTACTATGGGCCTGGCTGTGTTGTAAGGCACTGGAAATTCTTGAACAAGACAAAAATAGACTCTGGCCCTAAGGGAGCTTACAGTGTAGGCAGCAGGAGCACCTGGGCAAATGTAGAGATAGGGCTAGAGTATCCATGTGTTGTTTCTTGGGATGTCTCATTTCTTGGATGGGTTTATTGGACTAAAATAAGTAGAAATTATGAGTAAAACAACTTATGTTTTCTACTCAGTAGGTTGGACTTCTTCTGTTTCCCAAAATGAGGCCTACAATAGTTAAAGAAAACTAGCTGGTTAAGTGAAAGCAAGAAAATGATCTGGTTGTAAACTTAATTTCGCATTTATTGTGAATCAAATCACCATGATCATTTAATAGTAGCAGCATTTCTCCATGTGGAGACAGTAGAAACATTTTAACACAACCTGAGGAATCACGATTGGCCATTTTGAATATAGGTCATGTGGCCTGAGCACCTCTGATGCTGATTAGCCCTAACTCTTCTCCCAGAATTTGTGTTTTACTCACATCAGTGTCTAGAGTCATACCCCGCCTCCTTAGGGCAAGAGAGTTAGAAGATAAAAAGTACAACATGCAGAATCCAATAAACATGGAATCAATTATTGCAAAATGTCATAAATGAGTTTGCAGGTAAAGGGTTTCAGTAATACCAACAACATACAGAGATTTTTTTTCCCCATGAAGAATCTAAAAACTTCAGAATATATTTAAAAGCAGAGCTTGTCAAAAGCATTTTGCATCAAAAAGCATTACTTAAAATGGTATTAATGTACTGGGCTCTCTATAACCTAATCTTGTGTAACTGATGCTGTCGGCGTAAAACCACTTCTTGTGGATTTCAGAAGTACACTCATTTCCCCAGGAGTCATTGAAAGTGAGCATGTTTAGGGATTAGCTGTTTACGACAGCATCCTGTCATCATCCATGGTCCTTCTCAAGATGAGAACTTTCTCTTTGGTGGTTAAAGCGTGCTCTGTAGGCAGAAACTCATGCCTTACAAACCTTCAGAAAGGCAGAATCCAAGGTCCAAGCAAAGGGAAGAGGGTTAGCTTCTTACCTATCGAGTTCCCACTACTCATTCTCACATCCTCTTTGTTTCGATGGGCCCATGATGAAAGTGCATGTGCACGATTTCTGCAGAAGAAAATAAATATTCTAATTGCCTATTGAAGATGCATTATTTTGTGTAACCAGGGTACTTAGGAGCCATTGAAAGCTCTGAAAGGGCAAGAGAATGAGAATCTGTTCTTAAGAGACAATCATTCTGAGTAAATCAACTGGCTGCATCCTATCCATTTATAAATAACACTAGTTCCCTTCCTTGGAATAGAGAGGTATTGGCAGTGTTTATTAACCGGGATCACAGATTCATTTAATAATATCACAAAAAATGCAGACTTTTTACTTGACAGAAAAATATACCCACAACCAACTTATGAACATAATGTATTAAGGTTTATGCATCCTGTGAAGTCCATCTATGTCCAAAGACTGGTGTTAAAATCTGTAAAGTATAATATATAATGAAGGAAGAGTAAGAAAAAAATGGATTTAGAAAATTAGATCCTGTGTGAGTCACAAGGTATATGTAAGTGACAAAATGTGTGGGGAAGTGAAGAAATGCTTGAGAAACAGTTTGGAATTTGAATCTGAACTCTGCTGCCTATTCAATGTACTGCCTTAAGAAAGACATCTTAATACTCTGAGCCACATTTGGTGCATAAAGAATGATAATGTCATTTGCAGCACAAAGGGAATGTCTATGGAAAGCCCAGCAGAAGGTCTGCTAGGTAGCTCTCAGTGCATTTGTTTAATGGAAATTAAATTCAGCAACTATTTTCTGAATATATTTTATTTGCCTAGCTATATGATAGTCATCAAAAGAGTCTTGCACCAAATACCGAATGTGGTAAGCATTGAATATGTCATGGAACTGATCTCAGCCAAGCCGATATATCATTGCTCTTGCTTTAAAAATGCTTGAGAAGACAGGATAAAAGCATGGCAGTGTTTGAAGAGACAGTAGTACTTTATACTGGAGTTTCAGAGCTGGAGCTGGGGTGAGAACAGGAGTATCCAGGGCCTCTGTATTCTTTCCATTATGGTATTTTACGAAGAAGCTAAAAATTTGATGTTTTTCCATTGGATGAGATAAAAATAAAAGCCTCAGGGAATACAGCTACGATCCTGGACTAAGAAAGATTCTGCAACATACTGCAGTAAGAGAAGCCTGGAGACAAGAGCTGACATCTCCAACCAAGCCATAACCCTCCCCTCAAAGGTAAGGAGAAAGTAGCAATGGGACTTATGAGTAGTCCTCTGTGGAGTCCAGATGCTTGCTTGTTTTTAAATCAATGTTCCCAGCTTTGTCATGAAACATTACCTGTGTTAACCTTTGCAACTTTTCAAAAGTATGTATGTTATTATTGGTTAAAGAAACAATGAGAACTCTTTTACCAACTCACAAGGCCGTAGTGGGGTTTAATGAGACTCCCAGATAAAATATATCTTATGGAGTGACTGGCATATAATAGGGTCTCAAAAATACATTAGTGTCATCCCTCTCCCAGGTGCTGCTGTCTCTCTCCAGCTCCTGCTGTGGCATCCTCCAAGCCACATCCCTGGATGGAACACATGCTAGATCCTCTCAGTCCCTCATAACTGGAAAAGGAACCATTATCAATCAAGTGAGTGCTCCCCTGTCCCACAGGAATCTTCATCAACATGTAACCCCACTGTCACCAGAAACACTTTAACAGTATGAATTATTGCCAAGTGCCACAGCTGGTTACCTGATAACATTGGTTCTGGGAACAGGGCAGATTATTTATGGAAAAGAAACAGATGTGAAAAGAGAGGGAGTTCACGTCTTCCTCGGGAACTAGAGGCATAAAAGTTGTCTTATGTACTCTAAGGAAATGAGTAGGTTCTACCTGTCTTTGAGCTAAATATATTACTTCTGTGAGGATAAATGTGAAATTAGACTATGTTGTCTACAATTTAAGATACACAAATATTAAATCTGTAAGATGCGTAACAAACTTCAGGTCTTTGACAGTCTTCACTTACACTAATTTTTAATATGCATTAGTAAGTCTCATTGCTTTAAATATGATTTTGTCATTTGTTAAATTAAAAACCTGGAGTAACCCTAATTAATGAAAAATGCAATTTGTACAGTTCTGATAACATTTTTAAAATGTAATCATGGTATATAATTTTCAAGCTGCTTTCATTGATTTCTTTGAATTGTTTCCAGAGGGTAAAAAAAAAATGGGTATATTATCAACCTTAGCATCAAAGAGAGAATGTGCTAGGGAAATGAGATCATGAGATTAAGAGGTAGAGCGGCTCTATTTTCTTCAAGTCCAGATTTTGCCTTTACTAATTCTTTGAAGAACCCTGTCTTATAGTTCTTTGTACATCTGGCATTCAATTAATATTTTATGACTATGTGAGTTAATGAAAAATAAATCAATGATTTACTTTTCTGTTTCTGAGTGTCATTAGTCTGCTAAAAGGTGACATGCTTTACCTACCTCACATAGCGGATTCGAGAGATAAATAATAGCTTGTGCAGGTAAAGGAGAGAGTCATGAGAAAGAGAAAGGAAAAACAGCATTTATTGAGTGTCTATCTTGTGTTTGACCCTAAGCTTGGCATTGAAATATATTATATAATGCAATATTCATTATAAACAAATTTATTTATAAATTATTAAAATATTATAATAAAATTATTAAGATGCTAGTTCCATTATTGTTTTATAGAAAAAGAAAGTTAACATATTCACTTCCAGAGAAGCTAAATTATTTGCCCAAAGTTGCATAGAATGAATGAGACCACAATTTGCATCTAAGGTTCTTTCCACCACCCAAATTTAAAAGAGGTCTGATTTGTTGGCGTTGAGATATGTTAATAATAAATTAATTTATTCACATAAGGGAGAGCAAGGCTGCCGTAGACAGTTACTTGGAAGCTCTGCCCTGCTCTCTTACTCTGTGAGCAGCATTCCCCTTTGCAGCCAAGAAGAGCTGATTCTTATTTCAACCAGGCCGTCTAGTTAGGGCTGCCTGCAACAGTCTTTCAGTAATCTCCCCACCCACGGCTCAAGCAATGGTCCCGGAAGCCAGCAGAGAAGTAAGGAGATGGGGGTGCAGAGGAGGATGTCCATATAATTAAAGCAGGCCACTCTGAATCTTTCCCAGAACTGTTTTTGAATGGAGCTAAGGCAATACATTCAGTCTTTCCCTGGAGGTAGAACTGTGAGCTGGGATTTGCAGAGGAAACCAAGTGTCATCTTTCTAGCTCCATGGAAGAAGCCCGACGTGAGAAGCCACTGGACAGCAGGAGATGAGAGAGGCCAACAGAAGGGGTGGTGGCACTTGTGTTCTGATTCCAGCTGTTCTGGCCCCCTGATGAACCCCTGTCTCTCTAAGCATTTTGGTGAGCCTTCCTATAAATTCCTATTACAAACAAATGAATGGAGTTGAGCTTCTGGCATTTAACATGGCCTGTTTTATTTACAAGTGTCCTAAGTCTATGTAGAATAGATGAAGGCAAAATCAAAACGAAAATCCAATACCACAGCAGGGCAGGCACTTGGCTACAAAGGGTAATGCAGACAAAGGAGGAGGTGCCACACCTACTAGGACACAGAGACAGTCATGGGCCAGACTCCCTCTCTGCCATTTGGGCTTGTTTACCATTCAGGTTATGAAGACAACATTACTGTAAGTGGAAGGAAATATGCTGACCAGGCTCCAGGCTCCAGGGCCTTTGGGCTTCAAGCCCTTTGGCAAAGTCTGTTTATTCCTCCAATCCCCTACCAATCCATTGCCTTTTTTATCATCATCCGTGCCTTCTAATATATTGACTACTACCAATATGACATTCTGATAGGCTTCAAAAGATTATGAAGACAGAAGGTGTTTCCCTTGAAGAATTTTCAGTCTGGTAGAAATGATATTTAGCTACAATGAACTATAGCAGCATGTAACCAAATTAAGAAGCCTATACCTCTTGATTCAGAGATTTGGTCTAGAAATCCATTCTAGAGAACCCCTTGAAAGTATCCCCAGGGTTGAGCATACAGTACATGCCTCCGTACCAGTGCAACCAAAACTCTTATTTGTCATCAATTAATTAAAATAAATTAAGTAGATAAATCATAGATTTTTATTTTATCTTAAATTAGGAACATACAAGTGCATATAATTAGTAATTTATTTTTTACAAAGCATCAAGGCCATGTCTTTGAGAAAGGCTCTATCACTTGGCATTCAGAGTTGTCTTCCTACATAAACTGACTGTATAATGAACCCTCTATAATTATCATATCCACTTTCATTAAAGGGAAGTAATTCTGGGCAGTTTTGTAATCTTCTATCACAAATGAAGATGATATATCTCTCAAGCAATAAGCAACATTTATATGAGGACACCAGTAAGGTAGGAAGGCCACTCTGACCGATGGCTCTAAATTTTATTATTTATCAAATTCTACATAATCTTGGCTGTAGGGTTTGAGATGGCAATAAACTTCTCAGTCTTTAATCAATAGAGAGTCACTGAACACCAATTTTGAGCTAAGCAGTATGTTGAGCTCTGTGAGGAGGTGAGCAGAACAGGAACCACCCCTACTTACCTTCAAGGAAAGCACCGCTGTGGGAGAGAATCATTCTGAAAACTGTGAGAAAGTTTGCAATGGAAGAGTAGGGGTGCTATGTGAAAGAACATGTCGGTGGCAACTGCTTCTTGAGAACATAGCTGCATTGAGGCCAGCATGTCCACTCTGCAGGCTCGCCCTTGGCCTGCCAGTCCATGAACTCTTGCTGCGTGAATTATATCCAAGAAGACTCCTAGAACTCAAGCAAAGGGGAATTTTTAAATTTGTTAAAACTGATTTTCTGGACAAAACAAAATAAAATAAAACTTTTGAGACATTTATAGGCTAATGCCATATTTATAGGCTAATGACATTTCTTTTTTTTGTTTTGTTTTTCAGACGAAGTCTCACTCTGTCAGCCAGGCTGGAGTGCAGTGGCGTGATCTAGGCTCACTGCAACCTCTGCCTCCTGGGTTCATGTGATTCTCCTGCCTGAGCCTCTGAGGTAGCTGGGATTACAGATGCGCACCACCACACCCTGCTAATTTTTGTATTTTTTTTTTTTTTTTAGTAGAGACGGGGTTTCACTATATTGGCCAGGCTGGTTTCGAACTCCTGGCCTTGTGATCTGCCCACCTCTGCCTCCTAAAATGCTGGGATTACAGGCATGAGCCACGGCACCCAGCTGGCATTTCTTAAGTTTCAATTATTAGTAAGTAGCAGATCTAAGATCTGAACCCAGGTAGATCTGAACCCAGGTAGATCTGAACTCAAGACCAGGATCTGCCCATATGCTGTCCAGGATGCCTCCCTACTCTTTTTGAACTGCAGGAAGTCTTGGATAAGTTATGTCCTTTCTTAGCAAGTGTGGTTTGTATACAACAGCTGGATTGTAGGAAAGGCTGCATCATGGATACACGCCACGTGTGCACTCAGCTTTATGGACTCCAATTCCATCACAGGCCTGTTTGAAATATCCACACCAAAGATGTCCGTCTGCTATGAAAGCCCTCCCATTGTTTCGTAGCTATGGTAAGTAACATTTATAGTGTCTCCCTCTGACTATATTTGAATAAGCAGACAGCATTATGGTGTGAAAAAAAGAATGAGACATGAAATCTCACCAAACTCTGCCATTCATGAGACATGAGATGTGTCATTTCACCTCACTGGACTTCAGTGTTTAAAGAGGGAGCATCCATCATTACTTCACTCATTCGACAGGTGTTCACTGGTATCTATGTGTGTCAGGCCGTGTTCTGAGATTGTGTACACTTATTTATTTTATCTTTTCAATACTCCCAAGTGAATAACGTAATAGGCATTCAGCAAAAGTTTGCTGCATAGTTAAATAAAATAAAGTAAAAATGAATATTATTGAAAAACTTAATGATTTCGCACAAGTAAGATATTTTATAAAATGTTTAATTATTTTTTATTATGAAAAGTAACCGCATTGGCTGAGCACAGTGGCTCACACCTGTAATCTCAGCAGTTTGGGAGGCCGAGGCGGGTGGATCACAAGCTCAGGAGTTCAAGACCAGCCTGGCCAAGATGGTGAAACCCCGTCTCTACTAAAAATACAAAAATTAGCCAGGCGTGGTGGTGGTTGCCTTTCATCCCAGCTACTCGAGAGGCTGAAGCAGAGAATTGTTTGAACCTGGGAGGCAGAGATTGTAGTGAGCCAAGATCGTGCCACTGCACTACAGCCTGGGCAACAGAGCAAGACTCTGTCAAAAAAAAAAAAAAAAGTAACTGTATCACCAAAAAGGTGAAAAAAAAAACCCAAAACACTATACTATTATCTTAATACAACCACAATTTTTGTTTTTTTAGATGGAGCTCTGTCGCCCAGGCTGAGGTGCATTGGTGCAATTGAGGCTCACTGCAACCTCCACCTCCCGGGTTCAAGGGATTCTCCTGCCTCAGCCTCCCAAGTACCTGGGATTACAGGTGTGCGCCACCACACCCAGCTAACCTTTGTATTTTAAGTAGAAATGGAGTTTCACCATGTTTGTCAAGCTGGTCTCAAACTCCTGACTTCGTGATCTGCACACCTTGGCCTCCAGCAATGTGTAATATTTATTTTGTTTGCTTTTTCATTCATATACAAGCAATATAACATCACTTTTCATTTGTTAAGTGCAGACAAAGGAAAGAAATGTGGTGAGTGTATGCTATGGCACAGTGAAGAAGACTAGAGATAGAGAAATAAGGAAGTTTCTACCATCAATGAGCTAAAATTCCAATACTGGAGAAAGGTCAAAAGTACAATTCAATATAATGAGTATCTTCTTGATGGAAGTATATATATAATGTTCTTGAACATGGTGCATCATTTTCTTAAGGTATTTGGAAAAAAAAACCTTTGAGCTGGGATTTGCAGAATGACTTGCAAATGAGCAGGGATATGACTTATAGGTCAAAAGAATAGAATGGCACAGCATGAAGATGCCAAAGTACCCACTGTTTCACAGATGAAGAGGAGCCCAGCACAGGGACAGAGAAGAGGAGGAGATGTATCTCACTGGGGGTGATGATGGCAGCTGAAAGACCCTGAGTGTCAGCCACCATTCCACACATGGGCAGTGATTTGCTAATTTTATTATACTACCCTCATTCTCAGTTTCTGTGCACAAAGAAACTGAGGGACAAAAAAGGTTCAGAAACTTGACTAAGGTGCAAAGGTAGGAAGTAAGGAGGTCAGGATCTGGAGTGACCGGATGTCTGAGAAGCTTGACCTCCAATCAGAAAGTGTTTCAGAGTAAAGGAACCATCATAAAAAGTACCCTCCATCTACCTTTCCCCTGTGGATTTGCAGGATCTGAGAGAGGGCTCACACATAGAAAAACATGTGCACGGCCCCTGGAAAACCCCTAACTCAATTTTCCTTCCGGCGAGCATATTCTCTTTCAGCTGGACTTTACTCAAAATCTCACAAGGAGCCGCCGGAACTGGCAGCAGGTAAGTATTTTAGGCACTGACACCTAATTAACAGGACCCATATCTCTTCTTGGCATCTTTGTCCTTTCTTCTCTCCCAGCACCACCTCTGCTGGCACGACCTGGCTATAATAAGCCGCCTCCATCTGAAGAATCTAGCATCTTTGCACGCAGGGCAGGCAGGGAGGGGTAGCTCCGTGCCAGCACGTCACTGGCTGACAACATTCTAGTTTGAAATAAACACAGGAAGCTGCAACACAAAAATGTATTGACTAATGTTATCTGCCAACCCTGCAGGAATCTTACATCTGTTTTCTTGGAAATTGAAGATTTTTTTTTAAACATTGGAAACTATGTCATTCTAGAGCGTTTTAACAAGTATATATATATATATATATATATATATTATATATAATCAATTTATTTGTCATCATTTTCTACCATCTCACTGTTCTATCCTGTTCTTAATATCTTGCTATATTTGAAGTATGGCATTAAAAAATGTAGTGGGAACAACTACCTGCTCTATTATGATACGGAGGGTGTAGGATGAAAAGGTGACCAGGGTAATGAGAAAAAGTTATATATTGAATAACTGACTCAACCATCTTGTTCTTTGGAAGAAAATAAAAATGAGTCTCCTCCTGTCCATTCCTGGGCTGTCCAGGAATGTTCCTGGGTTGTCCCTGCTCTAAAACACTCAGGGGGCTTGCGTTGCCCTTCACTTTCTGAAAGTCTCCTTAATTACCTTCTCTTCTACCAGGCTATGATTACTTCTACATTATATATAGTCTTGTTTTCCTATACACAGCCAGCAGCCAACAGAACTAGGCACATAATAAAAATGAAAGCTACATTTATGCAGTACCACATGTCATAATCTACTCCGGGGGCTTTAAGTGGATTCTCTAATTTATCCTTCATATTTCCCTCCATAGTAGCTGATATTTTATCCCCATTGTACAGATGGGGGAGCAAGTATAGCTCAGAAGCATCAAAGCCAGTGCTGGAGACCAGGGTGTCTGGCTCTAGAGCCCAGTATCTTAATCACTAATTTCTACTGAGCTCAAGAAACATATACTTGGGGAATAAAGGTAGATGAATAAGGCTAGCCTAAAAATAGCATACTTTTCAGGCACTGTCTGGCTAGGTGGAGCTACATCTGAAGGATGATTGTGTGGAGAAGTGAAAAGTCTTGTTCTAGTAAACTAAAAAAAAAAAAAAAATTAAAATAAACCAGAGGCAATTGGTTCTTGAGCTCAAAATAAGGAAGAACTTTCTAAAAGTCAGAACTATCAAAGCAAAGGATCAACTGAGGAGTGTCAGATTCCATGGTGCTAAGGATTTCACGCATGGTAGAAGGAAGTTTTGTCAGAGATCCTGTGGAACACATTTGCATACTGGCTGGAGATTAAATGGAGGACCTCTAAGGTTTCACGCAACTCATTCCAATATGCATGGAATGCATGTGCCTAACAATAATTAGTTTATTCCTAGTAAACAATTGTTAAATCAGTGGAGGACCTATGTTTGCTCTGACAAGAAAGGAGGATGCAGGATGTACCCCATGGAATTACAAATCCTGGAGTCAATCCATACTAGGTGTCCAGTACTTCCCAAACTCTGCTACTTGGTAGTTTCTATAAAATCATTTATCAATATTCTTCTCAAAACTCAGTGAACAGAACCTTCTAACAACAGCCGTTGCTAACATGAATTAAGTGCTCACTAATGGTAAGTCCTGGATATTTGCATGTATCATCTCACTTTATTATTGAATGACAGACTAAGGTAGATATCATTTACTGGTCACATTCTACAGACAAAGGAACTGAGGTTAGTTGACCTGCCCAAAGCCACAGAGCTAGTAAATGGAGAAGTCAGAACCTGCATTTGAGCCCCAGAGCCTGTATTCCTACCGCTGCATTAGAGTAATCACTATTCTGATTCTTAGGCAGCTATTCTGTACAGGAAGCGCATGAGGTGCTTTATGCACTGCAACATCTAATCACCACACCAAATATATGAGATGAATATCACACTGCAGATTTTAAAGGTCAGAGAGTTCAAATGATTAGCCTAAGTTACACAGCCATTAAAGGGCATGGTCAGGACACAGCTTAGTTTTGCCTATGCTACAATCCTAATGGAATTGAGTATTTTGAAATGCAGTGCTGGAGACTGGGAGCACTTTTCCCACTCCACGTTTTGTCAGTGCTTTAGCTTACTTGGTCCTGCCTACCCTTTAAAACCCAGTTAATATGTCACTACTAATGAGCACTTTCCCCAACCTCCTTTCTTCTATCCTAGAAATACACAATTAACTTCTCCTGGTTTGTTGGAATATATACAGTATCCAGAAATAGTTCACATTATGGTTGTTTGCTTCTAGAAGGTACACATATACATTGTTTTACTGTATGGATGCCTATATCCATTTGGGCTTCTATAACAATGCATTATAGACTGAGTGACTCATAAAAAATAGAAATGTATTTTTCATAGTTCTGGGGGCAGGAAGTCCAAAATTAAGTTGCCGGCAGATTCAGTGTCTGCCGAAGATCCAGATTCATACAGTCATTTTATCACTACAGCCTCAAATAGCATAAAGAGCAAGGGAGCTCTCTGGTGTCCCTTTTGTAAGGATGCTAATCTCCTTCACGAGGGCTCCACCTTCATAATCTAAAAGCCCCACTTCCTAATACCAACATAGTGGAGGTTAGGATTTAACACATCAATTTTTGGAGAAGACGCGAACGTTCAGTTTGTAGCAAATAAGATCACATCACACTTACTGACTTATAATTTTTCTTTTATCACGTAACAACAGAAGATCAGCATTTTCTGACACATTTATTTATTTACTTATTTATTTATTTGAGAAGGAATCTCACTCTGTCACCCAGGTTGGAGTGCAGTGGCACAATCTCAGCTCACTGCAACCTCCGCCTCCCAAGTTCAATTCTCCTACCTCACCTTTCTGAGTAGGTGGGATTACAGGCATGAACCACCAAGCCCGGATAACTTTTTTTCTTTATATATTTTTTTGTTTTTAGTAGAGATGGGATTTCACCATGTTGGTCAGGCTGGTCTCGACCTCTTGACCTCAAGCAGTCCACCTGCTTCAGCCTCCCCAAATGCTGGGATTACAGGCATGAGCCATCTTGCCCGCCACCATTATTTATTCTATTACATCATTTTTAAAGCAACATAATGTATCATCTTAATTTTTACTATAATTCAGTAATAAATGCCTATTACTGGGTATATGTTTTTCATTTTTTTAAATAAAAATTGTTGGAATAAAGTTCTTTCTAGACAAATAGTTACACACATCTCTCTCTCTCCCTCTCTCTGTATATGTGCACATATGGTATAGACTCTTAGGAGAGGAATTTTTAGGTTCAAAGTAAACGAACATTTGAATCTCATTTGTGTTACCAATTGCTCTCTGAATTCTGCCCATTTCCAATCCCAGCAGCAGGGTATGAGATTAATCATAGCCCAGATTCTCAGCAACTGAGTTTTAAAACTAGTAACCTTTATTTTTCTTGTCAAATTTTTAGATGACTTCTTTCCTACTTCTGGCCTAGTATGTATTTACACTTCTTTAAGGCATTTTTTCCAATGCTTTAGAGCTATTAGATTCTTTTGCCTCTACTGCTAGCCTACAAGTTCCTTAAGGGCAGGAATCACATAACTCACTCATTTTGTAATTTCAACACCCAGGACACAACCTGCTTCATAGTTGATGTGCAGCAATGTCTATTGAATAAAATCAAACATTGCCAGTACTTACAGAGAGTAATCAGCAAACAATCTCTGGGAATTTAACCGTTTTCAATAAGGTGGGATATGTGTGTCTGCAATGATGCAATGTTGGGGCTTAGTCTTACTGCTCCAAGCTCCAGATTTTCAGCTAAGCTTTTCCTGGAGAACAGTGCTCTAACTGAGCCATCACATTATGTCAGCTCATTGATCACCTGCAGCTTGCCTCTTCATATCATGTAAACAAATCACCTCTTTTCTGAGAGAGGGACCCAGAAATTTACAAAAGGTACCAACAAGTTGCCTTCAGTGCTTCAACTTCAAAAACTTTTATTCTTTAACACTACAAGCTCAGGAAAGATGCTTAACTTCTTTTGAGACAATTTTATCACTAGAGTGAAGATAATACTGGTACTATCACTAGGGGTGATTTATACTCCTCATTTGAAATGAAGCCACTCTCCAGGTGCAAGTTTGAGGGCTAATGTATATTTCGAGTATCAATCACTGAGACCCCTTTAACAATCGCTGCTAAGATACCATGCATCCCTACTAGGCAATTTACCCTAAGGGGCATTTAGATGTACTTCATTTCACTCACTTCAATTACTCAAATTTGTCTCAAAATATTCTATAGCATGGATATTTTGCTACATATTTCCATCCTTTGTCAGAATTATTAATTCATCAATTCACTCATTTGTTATAAAAATAGCTAACATTTATGGAATATTTACCATCTGCCATGCATTGTGCTAAATGCTTTACATATGGTAAATTATTTAATCCCCACAAGAGTGCTATTAGGTAGCTACTATTATTATCTTCATGCTGGCGACAAAATTGTCATAAAAGAAGTTAAAGATCTTTCCTGAGGTGGTAGTGTTAAAGGATAAAGGAACTAGCTAGAATCAGGTACATTGAATTCCAGTGCCCATGCTCTTAACATTCTACTAGCCAGCAAATATGCAATTAAGTCTGCAATGTGCAAATCTCTCTGCTAAATGTCATCATTGTTTACACAGCTATTCCTACTTGAACTCTCTTGTGTGAGATATATTTCAGTGACCTTATATGAGGACTGACTGCTTTCTGCTCACAGTTGCAATATTCATGTGACATTTATTTTAGAATGCGTTTTGCATCTTGTTTGAAAAAAAAAGCTAAGAAATGTTTTAAATTTTTCTACGTGTTAGATATTGGTCTCTTGTACCCAAACACCCTGTTTTAGATCATCATTATTGTTCATCTAATTATTTGAAGCCTCTTAATCAGTCCCCAGTTTTATATTCTTAATTATATTCTTCATTATCTAAGTGATTTTTCTAAAATGTAAGCCCAACTATTTGACTTTCCTTCCTAAAATCTTTCCGTGACTCCTAAAATCCTCCAGTGGCTTCTCCTTTCCTTTAGGACAAGTTTCCCTGAGAAAAATACATTGGGGACGGGGGCAACACCGTCATGCAGAATGATCTTCAGCTTAAAAATCACTTCATTTCATACCTCTGTCCTTGCTCTCGTCTCCTGTACAGCACCGGATCCCGTTTTTGGCTTCATTAACTCCTATTCATATTTTAAAGTGTAATAAATGGCTCTCCTAAACTTGAAGACATCCACCTGCTTCCTTGGGTTGAGTAAAACACCCTCCTTTTGTGCCCCTCTTCCATAGTTTTCTAATGCTGCTCTTTCTAGTACGGCTTTTATTATAACATATGCAATGCTCTATCAACGCCACAGCTTTTTTAACTTGTCTCTCATAAAGTCTGTGAGCTCTTGGGAGAAGGAGAGAAAAAACCTCATGTCTCTGTAACCACTTGCACCTACAGTAATGCCTGGCATTCCATAGGCACCCAGTAAGCCATCCCATCCATGTCCCTTTGCCATTTAATGCACGCAAACAGGGATACTCCATCACTTATGGACTTCTTCCACTGCTGTGACAGCCAATCCACAGCTCTTCAAAGATATTTTCCTTCATTGTTTTTTTAGTTTATTTGTAACTTCCTCTTGGGTTATTTTACTCTGTTCTTTTTTCTCCCATATACTTTTTCTTTTATTCTGACTATTCTTCCATCATATTCCCCATCTTTCCTCTCATCCTTTCTAAACACGTGCCTGAATAGCTCAAACATTATTTAGCACCTACGGTGTGTCAAACTCTGTACCTGGAGATGGCTGAAGGTACGTAAGAAGAGTTTTCTATCTCATCAGATATTCTCATGAAATGAAGGGGAAAGTCAAGTAAGTAGGTATTTGCGATGCATTTCATAGTCAAAAAGATGGTAAGAAGGCTGCCCTCAATGGCGTAGGTGGGCTACTGATATGGGCTGGAGAGCAGAGGTCAGAAAGGGCTTCTTTGAGAAGGATTTACTTTGCTAAGCCATGAATAAAAGGTGGTAGTTAGCAAAACAACTAGAAGAGGCATCCCAGGCAAAGGAGGGAGCATGAGAGAATGAGGAGAAATGAGTAATAGCCAAATTGGGTGCAAACATTGCCAAGAAATAAAGCTGGAAATGGGAACAGAGCCATATCATGAAGGACCTGTATAGAGATAGTGAAAACACTTCCGTGTAATGATACATCATTCATACTACCATTCTTGAAATAGTGTCAGGTACCTTCTAAGTGATTTGTGTCACTTACCTCATTTAATCTTCCCTTCAACACTTTGAGATAAGAACTATTATTTACTCCAGTTCAAGAATGGAGGAGGGCTGTTAAGATAACAAGGTGCCACTACACTCCTATTAGATTTGCCCAAATCCAAGCAGTAACAATACTCATTCTTGGAAAGGATGTGGAGAAACAGAACTCTCATATCATGCAAAATGATACAGCTACTTTGAAAGACACTTTGATGGTTTCTTACAAAACTAATCATACCCTTACCATATAATCCAATAGTTGTGTTTGTATTAGTTCATTCTCACATGATGAAAAAAGATGCACCCAAGACTGGGTAACTTATAAAGGAAAGGCATTTAATTGACTCACAGTTCCACAGGGCTGGGGAGGCCTCAGGAAACTTACAATTATGGTGAAAGTGGAAGCAAACACGTGTTTCTTCACATGGCAGCAGCAAGGAGGAGTGCAGAGTGAAGGGAGAGAAAGCTCCTTATAAAAGCACCAGATCTCGTGGGAACTCATTATGACGAGAACAGCATGGAGGTGACTGCCCCCATGATTCAGTTACCTCCCACTGGGTCCCTCTCATAACATGTGGGGATTAGGGAAACTACAGTTCAAGATGAGAGTTGGGTGGGGACACAGCCAAACCGTGTCAGTACTCCTTGGTATTTACCCAGTAGAGTTGAGAACGTATGTCTACGTGAAAACCTGCATGCAAATGTTTATAACAGCTTGATTTTTAATTGCCAAAATTTGGAAGTAACTAACATGTCTTCAATGGGTGATGAGTTAGATTAACTATAGTACACACGTCACTGGAATTAGGGCATACTCTAATCTAATATGGCCTCATGTTAACTAACTATATCTGCCAAGAACCTGTTTCCAAATAAGGTCACATTCTGAGGTTCTATAACAATAAGAATTTTTCAAGGACACTCATTAACCTACTGTAGTTCACCATCAAAATTTATGTCCATCCCATGTGCAAAATACATTTACTTCAACCCAGTGTCACCCAGACTCAACACATGCATTCTAGCATTAACAGTAAATCCAAAATCTCATCGAAATATCAACTCAAATGGTTTTAAATCTTAACATCTAAACCATCTGAAGAAGGTATGGGTGAGACTTTAGGTATAATATATCCACTGATAAAATTCCTTCCTATCTGTATACCTGTAGAATTAGAAAGCAAGTCTTTCAAAATACAATGGCAGGACAGGCACAGGATAGAATTCCAATTTTGAAAGGCAAAAAATAGAATAAAATACTGGGTCCCTGATTTTTAAAAATTTCAAACCTAATAAGGTGAGAACAACTTGATATCATTCATAGGAAACTCATAAGCTATTAAAAGTTTAATAGTAAAAACACTGGCAGCTTCGATGAAGGGAATGAAAATATTTAAAACTGAAAAGAGCCTTCTGGATTGCCAGTTCTTTACAAGTAGCTATGAAATGAGATTTTATTATGGAAAAGAAAGAAGAAATATCTAAGGGAAGAGTCAATTTCCCAGAAGGTAGAACTCAAGAGTCCAGAGAGTGGAGCCAAGAGCTGAGAAGAACAATGTACCCCAAAACCACTTGGGGAGCAGAAATGGAGCCTACTTAAAAGTACTTCCTTGTCCTCAGCATGTGTGGCTGTTACAACGTGGCCCCATCTGGACTGTAGATTTGCTGTGGACCTGTGATAACAGTGTGTCTCCTGTTCCTTCCTATTTTAATCAGAGTGCCTGTATTTTATTGCTTCTAACTATTATATTTTGGTGGTGGGCAAAATATTTGTATTTACTTAATAGGCATCTGGATCACAAAAAGGATCAGATCATGAGATTCTAGGTTTTAAGCCATCTAAGAGGGATGAGAGTTTGGAAGGTCTTGCAAGTTAGATAAACTTAACTTAAATGAAGGAAGATGTGAATAATTTGCAATCATAAGAAAGACTCCAATAGATTACAATAAATTACTACAAATTCCTCAGTATGTCTTTCTCTTTGCAATGTGACATTGTGGCTCCTCCAATCATCAAGTGGGGTTTATTTCTTCATTCATTTGCACAGGATCTGGCCTTGTGATTTGATTTAATAGAATGCTGGCAGAAGTGACGTGGTGGGTATTCTGAGCCTAGGTCTCAAGAGGCCTGATAAGATCTGTGCTAGCTCCTTTACTGCCCTGAGACTTTCAAGTGAACAAGTCTGATCTAACCTGCTGGAGAGGCCATGTAGAAAACGGCCCAGCCAACAGCCTGTACTAACCACGGGACACTGAAATGAGGCCATCCTGGACAATACTGTCTCAGTGCAGTCATCAGGTGGTCACACGCAAATGAGTGCTCGCAGCTAGACTAGTAAGCAATCTGCCCAGCTTTACCCAGCCCAAATTGCTAAAGTGATTTTGAGCAAATTAAATGTTCATTATTTTGAGATAGTAAGTTTTGAGGTGGCTCATTTTATAGCATTGGGCATTAAAACACATTTTCTAATGCAAAAGAAGTAAGTAGAAAAAACACTAAGGGAGTTTGATGTTTATAGGAATTTATGCTATTCCTTATATGAATTTTATACAGATAAATTTTATATAGAAAGTTAGTATCAGTTCCCAGTACTTTTGTGATTTATTTCACATATGGTCAAAGGATAAAAGCAATATGTACCTCAATATCAGAACTTCTACTTTTTTTTTTTTTTACATTATGGTTTGTTCTTATACTCTCTCTTTCAAGAGCACAATTATAGGGAGAAGTTTGCATTCTGAGTACATTATATGTGTGTTGTTTCCATACCTGTTTTCATATACCTTGCATATGAACAAGGTATCAGCATTATTTTCTGTAGCACTAAAAAAGGCCAAAAGAAATAGCTACATATAGAACAGCTGTATTCAATCAAATGTAATAAATGAGGCTTATAACCGTCCAAATGATCCCTAATGGACAGTGACAGAGTGAACTTTGTATATCTCCAGAGAATTGAGCAGAGGCTGCCTGCCTGCCTGCTGGGAAGTATATCACACAGGAAAAGGTTATACCACAAATGAGAAAAATTTAAAAGAGAAAATAAGAGAGATGTTGGTTTTTTTCTCTTCTAAAGATGGCCTGGAAGTAGGCAGTCCAAGATAGGTATAGCAGTTCCACTGGATTACCAAGGACCCAGATTTCTCCCAGCTCACTGCTCTGTCAACCAAGAGGACAGCTGCAGGTCAGGCAGTCATACCTATTTGCCTGGTAAGGGTTAGGAGAATGGGAAAAAGAAAAGCAATTACCTAGCCCCTATAGATGTACTTCCAGTAAGTGCTACGCTATTCTACAGTCCTGTCTCATCAGCCAGAACTTAATTTCAAGTCCTTACTTGGCTAAATGGGGGACCTTTAGCGTGGTGCCATAATGTTCAGATAAAACTGTGGTCTTATAATAAAGAAAGAAGAGAGTGTATGCCGTGGGTATGTAACAAGAAAATTTGACCACAAACCTGGATTTGAAGGAGAAAGTATAACTCAGTGAGCATGTGAATATATCCAATAAGTGATTTTCCATCTTTATGTAAATATATTGAATGACAACTGATATAGTTTGGAAATTTGTCCCCTCCAAATCTCATGTTGAAACGTAATCTTCAGTGTTGAAGACAGGGCCTGTTCAGACGTGTTTGGGTCATGAGGATGGATCTCTCGTAAATAGCTCAGTGCTGTTCTCTCAATAATGAGTGAGTTCTTGGGAGATCTGGTTGTTTAAAAGTGTGTAGCATCTCCCTCATCTCTCTCTTGCTCCCTCTCTCACCATGTGACACACCTGTTCCTGCTTTGCCTTCAGCCATGATTATGCATTTCCTGAGACCTGATGAGAATCAAATGTAGGAGCCATGCTTGTACAGTCTGCAGAAGCATGAGCCAATTAAGCCTTTTTTCTTTATATATTACCCAGCCTCAGGTATTTCTTTCTTTCTTTCTTTCTTTCTATCTTTCTTTCTTTCTTTCTTTCTTTCTTTCTTTCTTTCTTTTTCTTTTTTTTTTTTTTTGTATGTTGGGCTCTAGGGTACATGTGCACATCCGGTATCCTGCAGGATTGTTTCATAGCTATATACATGCCATGTAGTTTGCTTTCTCCATCCCCTCCTCTCCCCCACCCCACCCACCTCGCCTACATCAGGCATTTCTCCCAGTGCTATCCCTCCACATCCTCCCTGCCCCCTGCTGTCCCTCCCTCCCCTTCCCTCCATCCCCCCACGTAGCCCAGTGAGTGTTGTTCCCTTGCCTGTGCCCAAGTGTTCTCATTGTTCATCACCCACCTTTGAGTGAAAACATGCGGTGATTGGTTTTCTGTTCTTGTGTCAGTTTGCTGAGAATGATGGTTTCTAGATTCATCCATGTCTCTACAAAGACACAAACTTGACATTTTTTATGGCTGCATAGTATTCCATGGTGTATATGTGCCACATTTTCTTTGTCCAGTCTATCACTGATGGGCATTTGGGTTGGTTTTAGGTCTTTGCTATCGTAAAAAGCACTGCAAAGAACATACATGTCCATGTGTCTTTATAATAGAGCAATTTATAATCCTTTGGGTATATACCTAGTAATGGGATTGCTGGGTCAAATGCAATTTCTATTTCTAGGTCCTTGAGGAAGCACCACACTGTCTTCCACAATGGTTGAACTAGTTTACTCTCCCACCAACAGTGTAAAAGTGTTCCTATTTCTCCACATCCTCTCCAGCATCTGTTGCCTCCAGATTTTTTAATGATCACCATTCTAACTGGTGTGAGATGGTATCTCAATGTGGTTTTGATTTGCATTTCTCTAATGACCTGTGATGATGAGCACTTTTTCATATGTTTGTTGTCCACATAAATCTCTTCTTTTGAAAAGTGTCTGTTCATATCCTTTGCCCACTTTTGAATGGGTTTGTTTGTTTGTTTTCTTGCAAATCTGCTTTAGTTTTTTGTAGATTCTGGATATTAACCCTTTGTCACATGGGTAGATTGCAAAATTTTTTCCCATTCTGTTGGTTTCTGGTTCACTCTAATGATTATTTCTTTGGCTGTGCAGAAGCTCTTAAGTTTAATTAGATCTAATTTGTCTATTTTGGCTTTTGTTGCCATTGCTTTTGGTGTTTTAGTCATGAAGTCCTTGACTGTGCCTATGTCCTGAACGGTGTTGCCTATGTTTTCTTCAAGGATTTTTATGATGTTAGTTCTTATGTTTAAATCTTTAATCCATCTGGAGGTAATTTTTGTATAAGGTGTAAGGAAGGGGTCCAGTTTCAGCTTCCTGCATATGGCTAGCCAGTTTTCCCAACACCATTTATTAAACAGGGAATCATTTCCCCATTGCTTGTTTTTGTCCAGTTCGTCAAAGATCAGATGGTTGTATGTGTGTGGCATTGCTTCTGAGGCCTCTGTTCTGTTCCCTTGGTCTGTATCTCTGTTTTGGTACCAGTACCATGCTGTTTTGATTACTGTAGCCTTGTAGTATAGTTTGAAGTCAGGTAGCGTGATGCCTCCAGCTTTGTTCTTTTTGCTTAGTATTGTCTTGGCTATGTGGGCTCTCTTTTGGTTCCATATGAGGTTTAAGGTGGTTTTTTCCAGTTCTGTGAAGAAGGTTAATGGTAGCTTGATGGGGATAGCATTGAATCTATAAATTACTTTGGCAGTATGGCCATTTTTACAATATTGATTCTTCCTAACCATGAGCATGGAATGTGTTTCCATCTGCTTGTGTCCACTCTTATTTCCTTTATCAGTGGTTTGTAGTTCTCCTTGAAGAGATCTTTTACATCCTTTGTTAGCTGTATTCCTAAGTATTTTATTCTCTTTGTAGCATTTGTAAATGGGAGTTTGCTCATGATTTGGCTCTCTATTTGTCTGTTGTTGGTGCATAGGAATGCTTGTGATTTCTGCACATTGATTTTGTATCCTGACACTTTGCTGAAGGAATGTATCTCAGAATAATAAAAGCTATTTATGACAGACCCACAGCCAATATCATATTGAATGGGCAAAAACTAGAAGTATTCCCTTTAAAAACTAGCACTAGGCAAGGATGCCCCCTCTCACCACTCCTATTCAACATAGTATTGGAAGTTCTAGCCAGAGCAATTAGGCAAGGAAAAGAAATAAAGGGCATTCAATAAGGAAAAGAAGAAGTCAAATTGTCCCTATTTGCAGATGACATGATCGTATATTTAGAAGACCCCATTGTTTCAGCCCAAAACCTCCTTAAACTGAGAAGCCTCAGGTATTTCTTAATGGCAAAACGTAAATGGACTTATACGACGTCTTTCTCCTTAAAGTGAACATTTGCTCCTCACCTCCAATATTGAACTTTGTGGAAAAGTTTTCTCAATTTTTTAAAATAGTAAGTAAAATCTAGAAACATGTTAAAACCCCCCTTAATAAAACAAACAATAATAATAATAAACCAACTATAATAATAATCATTTTTATGAACTATTAATTTTATGCAGTCACAAAACTAAGGGTGTTTAATGAATTACTTTCTTTAAATACTTTCTCAACCCAAAAAGATAGGCATATTATCCCCATTTTAAAATAAAGACATGAAAATTCGTAGAGGATCAGTAACTTACTTATGGTCCTACAACTAGTCACTAGTCACTTGGCTTTGAACCACACTTGTCTGTCTTCTAAACACATGGTAAAATGTCATATAGCTGAGCAAAATAAAAAAATGTAATAAAAATAATATGGTAGACATACCTTGAATTCCATCTGAAATTACCCAATAACCATGCAGTTGTGAGCAAGTCAGGGTGAATTTTCTAAGTTGCTTTTCAATAAGAGGATGTTCTATTTTTTTAAAGACATCTTTGAGGAAGAAATACGCTTTCCACTTTTTAACCCATACCCTGGGATTCAAAATACAGATTAGCAACCATGTGCATAAGTTTTTGCTTGGACAGAAACTAAAAGTTTGGGTTGATATCATGAAAGCTTAGCAATTATTCTCAAATAATGGAGCACTTGTTTCACTTTGCTGCTGCTGCTGCTGCCTATGAAACAACCCCCAAAATTAAATCAGCGAGAAATTATCATCTCTTCCAATTCTGTAGGTTGACTGGACTCAGAATAATAGGTCCTCCTCCTCCTCCTCCTCCTCCTTCTTTTCTTCTTCTTTCTCTTCTTCTTCCTCCTCTTCTTCATTGCTCATCTGTCTTACAGTCTTTAATGTAGTTGTAGTCACATGGTAGGACCTGAAATTATCTGGAGGCTATCCTGACTAGACATCCAAGATGTTTTCTTCCCTCACTAATATCTAACATCTTAGGGATTCTTGGCCTCATTCTCTCAGTACACATGGTGTCTTATCCTTCTTGAACTATCAACAAGATGAGCTTCTCAAGGTATTTGTCTCAGGGTCACTTCTTACGTAGCGACTGGTTTCCATGAGGCAAGGAGTGAAACTCACCAGGCTAGTGAACAACTGCACCTAGAACTTACATATCATTCTACTGGCTAGAGCAGATGCTAAGTGGCAGATACAGAAACTCCCACTTTTGAGACGGTTAAGGCAAGGCTATAATACCAAGCAAGATGATTATACCACTTAAAAATGTATAATCTTGTACACTTCCACAATTAAATGTTTTTGTATGTTCCTTTTGTTTAGTTTGTTATTAAAAACTAGACAGTATCTAATAATCACTCTTGCAGGTAGAGTGGGGGAACTTGTGAAATGAGATCCCCACTCTTTCTTTGCAATTAAAAAGTTCATAATATCGTTGGTGAATTTTTGTTCAAAAAGAATAAAAACTCTAATTAACTGTGCATTATCAATGCCTAGCAGATTTCTGGCATGTGATAGAGGCACAACAGATATTTGTTGTAATATATTTGACAAAATGAAAACAATACAAACCGGCTCGGTGAGCAGAGGCAAGTCATTGAACTTCCCTGGGTTTCTATTTAGTAATCTGTTAGATGAAAAAGTTCCAAGAATCACAGATAGTAAGAAAAATAAAACTGGCAATGGGCAATATTGCTAATATTTATAGATTACAAGACTATTCGTATTTGTGTATACATGAATTGTTTGTCCCTCTGGAATGAATTCTAACTTCGCCATTTCTCAAAGTCTACTAATTTCTATTTTGGAATTCATATAGTTTTGGGGAAATTGACTTTATCTCAGGGCCCTGGGATATAGCCTGTGACAGAGGTTGGCCAATCAGTACTTCTTGTCAAATTGGACACCTTGTTTGATGGCTACCAAGTTTATCTAATAAGAGTTAATGTTGGGACGTATGCAGCCATACAGGTACACGAAGGAACCTAGTCCTAAGGTGGTAGCTCTCAGGGAGAGCTTCCTCAGTCTTTTCCAACAGGAAATACAAAGCATTTCCAACACAGAAAACATACAACATATGCATCACTTTGATTGTTTCAACTTATTGTCATAACTCACTCAAAGTTTTAATAATTTCCTGGCCTGTCTGAAGCCAGCTAGGAGTCATCTGAAATCAAAAGAGCCCACCGTGCTGCATACTTATACTCCATCCATGAGAACCTCTTCATCTTGTCAGGTAGTTTCTCACTCAGTAGAAGAATCCTAAAAAAATTACCAGTCAAGTTTTCTCATACTGAAGATGACTTAAGGCCCTTAGGGTAAAGGAGATCTAAGGTCCTTTTCAAGGTCACCAATACTAAGTAGCAGAAAGTGAAACTACAGTTTTTTAATTTCAACAAGAAAGACGGTCAGCCAAATGCAAGTTGGGAAAAGTGCAAGCTTTACCACTGACAAGTCATGTGTGCTTTCTCTAGAATTAACAGTGAGTCTGTCTTCGGTATTGCTATATTGCTGGCTTCAAGGGTATTGTAAGCCTTCAGTAAATAAAGTAGTATTAGATGAAAACATTGTTTTAGTTACATCATTATTTTTCCTTCTGAATTTAGTATCCTCAACTTTAGTGTAGAGGTAATGACTGCTAACTAACAGATATATGATAATAACTAAAGTAGATTATACACAGTATTCCGCATAGTACCTAAATAAAAAACAATGATTAAATAATAGAAGTTAGTTTACTGCATGTTAGTTCACTGAGATTCCATATCATTCTGCTTCTATGCAGCTTTCTATCTACATAGGATTTTCATTGAGAACTTTTTGTTTGACTTTGAATTGGGGCCAGTTGGATTTTCTGTTATGAATTTTTCTACTTTGGTCTGATTCATTATTAATAGCAGTGACCCCTGGCATGTCAGAGTCTGAACATTAATGACAATGGGTTTTAGTTATAAAAGCCAAGGTTACCATTGTTACAGCTTGGGATAATGTTCATTCCTAAGTTCATTAAATTCTTAAAAGTAGAAAGGTCAATAGTGATTTATTCCACTGCCAACCTTCTCAATGGCAATTCTTTACAAACAATTTTTCTGTCTTGACATATGACAAGACTAATAGACAATGAAGGTAATTTCATAAGGCAGTGAGCTATTTGGATTCATTTTTTTAAATAAAATTTGATGTTATATAAAAAGAAGATGTTCCCAAGGCCCTCCACCTGATGAGGATGAGGACAAAAAGTGAGAACAAGTTGAGATCCTGCTGCCTTGCTTGTCATGTTGTGATGGCTAATATTCTGTGTCTACTAAACTGGGCTAAGGGATGCCCAGATAGCTGTTAGTTCTGAGTGTCTGTCAGCCCGTTTCAGGCATAAATAAGCATTTCAATTGGTAGACTGAGTAAAGAAGATCAGCCTTCACCAATGTGTGTGGGACTTATCCAATCCGTTGAGGGCCCAGGTAGAACAAAATGGCTGAGAAGGAGTGAACTCGCTCTCTCTGTCTGAGCTGAAACATCTATCTTCTCCTGTTCTTAGACACTGGACCTCCTAGTTCTCAGGATTTTGGACTCAGGCTCAGAGTTATATCACCAGCTCCCCTGGTTCACAGGCTTTTGAGTTTGGACTGAACTATCCCAGAAGCTTTCATGATTTCCCAGCTTGCAGAAAGGGGACAGTGAGCCTTCTGAACATTCACAATTGTGCGAGCCAATTCTCATCTCTTTTTCTCTCTCCTCCCCCCGCCCCTCCTGTAACGCACGAGGCCACACTGTATCTCAGCATCAAGAACACTGTAGGGCTTATATGCTAACTGCATGAACAAGCAAAGCTCGGACTTCAGTCACGGCTTTGCCTCATGTTGACAAAAATAGGAATAAAAAACAGCATGTGGATAATTCATGGGAGGATATGCAGATGGGAGAAAATGCACAAGATATTTTACAAGGACAACCTTAGGAAGGAGAAGGGTGCTAAGACAAAGCACATACAGACGTTGGCATTGACCTCATTGGCCAACGATGTGAGAACGATGGGTGCATAAGAAAACATACACACTTGGAGCCAGGCTTGACTTCTCTCACCTTGCTGTGCGTTGCAGATCAGAGGGGTCATGGGCAGAGGGAGAAGGCAGTGAGATTAACCCAGATTCAAACAGAGATACTCCCACCCTCTTACGTGAGCTAAGTAGGCAGATAGGTTATCTGAAGACTCCCTGTCTCAAACATACAACTCATTCTACCTGAACCACAAATGGAGTAAAAAATCATTAATCTTTTATCTGGTCTGGAAATAAGTCATTCAGTTTTTCCCTTCTCCAAGCATCTTCATCTACAAAATGGAGGTTTTCTTCCCTCTTTCTTCCTTCAGCTCCTTCTTCCTTCTCTTATTCCTCTTTCTTCTCCTGCTCTTTCTCCTCCTTCTCCTCCCTCTCCTTCTGCTTTTCTTCTTCTTTTCTCTGCCTCTTTCACTTCTCATACTCTCTTACTCATTTGGTAAATGACCATAAAATTCTTCTTGTGCTAGGCACAAAAAATATACGAATGAATAAAAAACATTTTTTTCTTGTTACTAGAGACTTTTACATTCTAGTAGGGTAAGAATTAAACCAGGTAAGCAAATACAAACTATAGAAGGATTATAAGAGGTAAACTCAATAGGAGTTTCAGATAGAGAAATCAGAGTGAAAGTCACTTCAAATTGAGAAGTCTAAGATCTCTGTCTGAAATTAACGTGTGAGCTGAGACTTAAAAAAACATGGCAGTGATTATTTTCCTAAAGTAAGAAAGATAAAATGCTAAGTTAAATTAAAAAACAGTTCAAAGCAACATAGGCAGAAGAGGTAATGGAATAAATGATGATTAAGGAATAGATTGGGAGCAATCATGTGGAAACGTATAGTTTCTTAGGTCAGAGGGAAAACAACACTTTAAACAATAGCATAACAGGAAGACATAAAAGCGCTGACAGAGTGGCCATGAACAGCTTGCAATTTGGAGCCTTGGTTACTGGAGCCTGGTGTCATGGATCCTATGTTGGCAAAAGTGGAAATGAAGATTAGGAGGAGATTACATTATTCCAGCAGAAGGTGGTTTAGAAAAAGTGACCATTGTAGAGAAAGACAAATGGAAGGATTCAGGAACTCGCTGATTGATTGGATGTGGA
Organism: Cacajao melanocephalus; assembly: GCA_963573385.1. Lineage (NCBI taxonomy): Eukaryota > Metazoa > Chordata > Mammalia > Primates > Pitheciidae > Cacajao > Cacajao melanocephalus. The sequence continues at coordinate 30,299 of CAUYLG010053529.1, read as the reverse complement.
GGCAATAGAGAAAGTCATACCAAGCATGGTTCACTTTATTCACTGTGACCAGGCCATCTCTGCTCATTTCCAGAGGTTTCCCAAAGAATTGTTAAGAATCTTTATTAAGGAAAACAGAAGGCTATACAAACATATATCACTGAAGACCCAGCTAAGATTTAAGATATGCCCTTGCTCAATATCCAGAATTTCATCATTTTGTTCAGCAGCCATTAATGTGTAAACACAATAAATGTGTTTTGCTACTGACCTGTGTTTGAAATTTTGTGAGGCAGCAAAGACAGGAAAAGATTGATGCTAAGGAAGTGAAGAGAATGAATGAGAAAGGACACAGTTCAGATGAACTGGCCTAGGCTTCAGATTAGGGAGGAAAGAACAAGAGTAGGAAGCATTACACAGAGGGAGAAAAACATGAGAAATAATGGGACCGATATCTCATTGCCCATGGTGCATATAAAGGAGGGAGACAACTGGAAAGCAGGTGATGCTCAGGAAGGGAGATATTTGCTTGACATTTTAGTCATCAGTAATTCAAGATATTTTAAGATGTGGTGGGCAGAATGTAATGAAAATACAAAAGGAAGCGCAGATGTTTGGGGCTGAGGAAGTGGAGGAAGTGAAAGGCCAGGATGAGAGTTTCAGGATGCACTTGGGCGCTGCTGTCTCCTGTGATGAGGACTTGCAGGAGCATCTTCAGTCAGTGGATTAGGTTTCTGGAAGGCCAGGAGAAGCAACACAGTCACAGGGCCTGGCAATATACCAGTACAGTATGCTATACAAAATGGGAGCTCATTCCCCTAGCACTTTACAAATAGGTGCTTAGTGATTACTTACCGATTAAATGAATGTATAAAGTTATCATCTTCCAGACACTTATTTTTCCTTCTATATGTAAATTATGAGTTACTAAGTAGGACTTTGGCAGTAATCCTGATTATTCTTTCTTCTCCTCTCTTTTAACCTGGTTGGATTCTGTTAATAAACCATATTTAGCTGTGTCCTTTTCCCAGTATGTTAGTTTTTAAAGGCAGCTGATATGGTTTGGCTATGTCCCCACCCAAATCTCATCTTGAATTGTAGTTCCCATAATCCCCAGGTGTCACAGGAGGGACCCAGTGGGAGGCAATTGAATCATGGGAGTGGTTTCTCCTATGCTATTCTCATGATAGTAAGTTCTCATGAGATCTAATGGTTTTATAGGGTTCCCCCTTCACTCAGTTCTCATTCTTCTCTCTTCTGCTGACATGTGAAGAAGGGGGTGTTTGCTTTCCTTTCTGCCGTGATTGTACATTTCCTGAGGCCTCCACAGCCATGCTGAAGTGTGAGTCAATTAAGGCTCTTTCCTTTATAAATTACGCAGTCTCCCATATTTCTTTATAGCAGCATGAGAATGGACTAATACAGCTGTTATAAAGAAGGACTGCAGATTGGATGGCTCCAACGAGAGACATTTATTTTCTTCAAATACAATCACATGAGAGGTTAGGGCTTCAACCACTGAATTTCGAAGGGACACAATTCAGTCCATAATGCCCAAGCCATTGATCTCATCAGAAATTTGTTGCCTTGCTTGTTACTCATTTAATCCAATAAGAAATAAATGATTCATTAAGCGCCTAATTTGTACAAAACCCTGGGCATGGAGCATCTCCCAGGCACACACTAAAAGGTGAGTAAAACATGATCTCACTCTTCATGTAGAGAATGATACTATAATGGATATTGTAATAGCTATGCCAGGTACACTTTCTAGACAGATTGGAAACACACATGCCCTAGAAGGGGTAGCCCTCCATGCCACGAGGCTATAATCCAACCATGGTCACTGGACCAAAGGTGGACCCAACACACACCCAAAACTGGGTCAATCAAAGATTGATTGGGAATGATTTCATGTGGGGTCCAAAGGTTGTCACAGATAATTGGAGTTGGCCACATGACAGACACAACACAGTATGAAGGGAAAAGGTATCCTAAAATTTTTATTTTATTTTACCTACTTTATACGTGAGGAAAATGAACCTCAGAAAAATTGAATAGGTTATTCAAGATCACTACAGTTTATATAAATACATATATTTAAATGATTTTTATAATATAGAATAGTATGTATTATAATATAACATATAATTATATACGTTATTAACATATTATAATTCCTATTATATATATACACATATATACGCACATATATACACACACATATATATATTTTAATTTTTCAATGCCTTGGGGCTCAAAAAATTACTTAAATTTAGATAACTCTAAGATGTATATATACACACGTTTTTCTCTCAGTATTTTGCTTTTAATAGGCTATGACAGCCAGTGTATTTTAGGACATTTTAAAAGATTTTGAAAATACCTCATAGAATCTAATGAAATATAAATATTATCTGTTGCTTACCAACCTCAACTGCAGTAATATGTTCAAGTATTACTTTCTCACCTCATTACCACTTAATTGAATTAAAGCTAAATTTGTATTTACGATGTATAATTAGGAATTACAGGTAAGGGACAGGAACATTCTTATTAGTGGCCATCTGTTTGTAAAGAAGCAGCAATAGCAGAATTACCAGGAATTCCATAGTCAATGTATACGCAAAGAATATCAGTACTGAAAAGACAGTACATTGTTTGGATGAAGAGATGGTGGCATAAAGTTAAAGAAGCCACGGAGCTACTTAGCAGTATGCCTGGGCTAGAACCCCATTTTATCAGCCACCTGACTTGAAATTGATTTTTCTTTCTAGAACACTTTCCTCCCAAGTGCCAAAAAGACCTGTGTCCACTGGGCCCACTCAATAAATGGTTGAAAGCTGAGTGAGCTGTCAGCTTCACAAGCAAGTCAACTAAGGATTAAAGAGAGCAGCCTCATCATGAAGACCTTCCAGACAGCAGCTTTATTATAATTGATGAACAGTCCCTCTGCTCTGCTATGAGAAGAAATAACACTCCTCTTCAATGAACATTAATAACTGTTTTTTCTCTCTCTCTCTCTTATTTTCCTGTCTTAATATTTTTCTAGCAGTTTTTATGTCACTGGCATAGCATTATCATTGGCATTAACCATCTCATAGGTAAGCTTAGGGCTGATACTCCTATCTTAATAATTAGCAAAATGGAGACCTAAACTGGGAGACTTGCCCAAATTAATATAGAATTGAAGTCCAACCCAGAGATATGGCCATCTGGATTTCTCACTTGTCAAAAAGAACAAATAGGGCACTGATAAAAACATTAAATGACAAGATGATTAATGGAGAACTACACCACCCCAGAAATTAATAAACTTTTCACACACATACTCATGTATGCTTACATCAACTATCAATCATTTAATAACAGTTTCATCAACACCCACCATGTGCTAGGTTTGAAAGGGTCTATGGTGCAATGCTATGTTGTACCTTAGTCTCAAATCCTTGCCGTGCTCTTCACTGGCTGTGTGACCTTGGTTAAAACCTTAGTATCTGCAGATTTTCTTACCTGGAAATAAATAACAACAATAGCACTTACCTCTTAGAATCACAGTGATAAGCACAACATCAAAAATGATCTGTAAATTCACAGATATGGCAAATATTTGAATGCAGACTCGAAGTCACCATGAAAGGCAAATGGATAAAGGATGTCTGATATAATTATTGGAGCTACACAGAATGAAAGACAAGATTCTTGTTCTCAAGAAACTTCGTCTTAAGGAGTTAAGTAGTGATAATCACCCATACAAAGAGTAGTTGACAAGAGCCTTATTGTGACAGACAAAACAGCGTAGGAACATGGAGAGATTTTGTTTGGTTTGTGCCATTCCAGAGGGCTTCAAAAAGGTTGCTGTCTCAAGCAAGACCTTGAAGGGTAAGTAGAATATTGACAGACGTCAGGAAGATGGGCACAGCGAGTAAAAGGAATAAAATAAATGATGGCATAGAAATGCAAAAAAAAAGGTAGCTTACAAGTATTAATAAATTGGCCAGACTTACTGGAACAGAATACGTATCTAGTAGAGGCTGATGTTAAGACCAAATAGGAAAGTCGGGGACAACAGAGAGTCTCAGAGGCAGATTAGGGAGAAGTCCTGTCCACCAGGCCTTGTGAAAGGAAACGGCACCATTCACATGCTTCATCTCTGCCTTCACTTATTCCTCCCGTGATGGCAGCTGGCTAGACGTAAATTGTGCTTGGAGCCCTGTGTCTCGTTTTTATGATTTATGATTTCAGTCTTTCAGCAGGGTGAGAATATAGAGTGTGCTGGATGGCACATACTTGGGGAATTTATGTTGCATAGCTAAACATCGTGTCTGTCTATCTCTTCCCAGTAATCTCAGATAATACCCGAATGGGCTTTTTATTTTAAACATCTGGACAGCCTTATGGTGGTTGAGAATTAAGGTGCTGAGTGAAGAAAACAGTGCAGTCATAAAGTCTGTCGGATAAACAAAGCTTTCTCTGGAACATTAACTCCTTTCCTGCGAAATCTTCTCTGTTCCTCAAAATGCACTTAGTAACTTTACATCTTCATCTCCAGGTACTACTTTTCCTTTGCAAATACTCTTACGGTATTTAATGAGGCAGTTAAGATAGAAAACTACGCGACATTAGCATAAAAAGAACATTGCCAGAAAAAAAAATGCAAAAGGCTTTCTTCCACACACACTCTCACCACCCCCACGCCTTTAGAGTTTGCTTTTGTTTTATAACAGCAGAAATTCCCATTGTGGATGGTAATTTTTGCTAGATAATAACTCTGTTGATACCGTCACACACTGGCAAAAGGTGTGTAACTCAGGAAGGGGAGAGAGACTGGAATGGAATATAATCAGATAGTTTCATTTGTTTTTAATACACACAGTCATTCAATAAATAAAGGCTGTTGGGTTTTATCTTCCTTCTTAGAGATCTCTATGGCTTCTTCTCACTCAAGAATGTTGGAGAAGTATGAGCAGTCTTTGACACCTCTGAGCCTTTTCAATTGCGTGTGATTTGCTGGGTGCCCTCCTTGTCCTCAGTTTCCAGTAAACATTCCCTCATTCTCCAAGATTCAGTTCACATGTCTTCTTTAGCATGAGCCTGTCTAGACCCAGCAAAGGAGAGTTGGAAGCTCCCTGCTTCAAGTTACCATAAAACCACACCAACACTTCTCACAGTCTTGCCGTTCTATTTATAGACACATGGCCCCAACCAGGCTATGAGCAACACCTAGGGCTGGGGGTGGGGAGTGTGGATTATTTTATTCTTTATCGCTATTTTCTGGTTCCTTATATAGTGCCTACCACAGAGTTAGGCATTCAACATGCATTTGTGTATTAGTTTTCTACTGATGCATAACAAGGTACTATAAACTTTGCTTCTTAAAATAACACATATTATCTTAGAGTTTTATAGGTCAAAGGTCCAGGCAGAGCTGGTTGAGTGTCCCACTTTGGCTTTCACAATACAGGAATTAAGGTATCATCCAGGACTGAGTTCTCATCAGAGGCTCAAACCTGGGGAAGAATCTGCTTCAGGCTCACTCAGGTTAGTGACAGAATTCAGTTCTCGTAGCTGCAGGACTCATGTCAGCCTTCCTCTTCACAACTAGCAAGATCAAGACAGCAGAGAGAGTCCACTAACAAGCAAGAGTTTTCTAAGGCATAATCACAAGAGTGTTCCCTGATCTTTGCACATTGTATTGATGAGAAGAAAATCCCAAGTCTCCCTTCATGGAAAGGAAGTATACAAAGGCATGAATACCAGGAAGTGGGATCACAGAGGCCCCCCCTTATTGTCTGTCCATCACAAAATGTGCCCAACAAATCTGTAACCCAAATGAACTGCTTTGTTTTTTAAATTATAGCATGGTTAAACATAGCATTGCTGGATGCCATATCTTTAAGGTATTCAACATCCTTTGCTTACTATCTGCCTTGGAATGCACAGGTTCTTAGAGGGCAGAGTTTGTGTGTATCCTGTTGGACTAAACTCTAACCATTTTTTAAAGATAGGAATTTGGGAAGCCTTCCCCAAATTCCTATCTAAAGAGACTGGGGAGTCACACCTGTAAACCAAAAATAAAATCCAAAGGTCCCCCACCCAACCACCTGAATGAACTCCCTCCTTGGCTAGGGCACTCCAAATTTAACCTGAAAGACTAGTTCAGGCCATGACATAAAAAGGTAAGGAGTGGGCATGCCTCATTATTCCCTCCTCCCTTTTGGAATTCAGGAAAAGCTGATCAGCATTTAACATCAACATAGACCTTAAGTCTGATAAGGAACATTGACGATCTATTCTCTCTGAAGCCTGCCCTTCTGCATGATAAAGCTTTGGTCTCCACAACCTCTTATTGTAAGCTAAACATTTTTTTCTATTGACAATAAGTGTTTCAACCAGTTGCCAGCCAGAATGTTTTGAAATCTATCTATAACCTGGAAGCCTCCCTCCTTTGAGTTGTCTCACCTTACCACACCAAACCAATGTATGTCTTAAATGTATCTGACTGATGTCACAGGTCTTCCTAAAATGGATAAAACCAAGCTGTGCCCCAGCCACCTTGGGCACGTGTTCTCAAGGTCTGCTGAGGGCTGTGTCACAGGCATGGCCCCTCATATTTGACTCAGAATTAATTTCCTCAAATATCTTACAGAGTTGTCTCTTTTGGTCAGCATGCCCTACAAACATAAAGACTCATCAGAGGGATTTTATTGAACCCAGTATAATGTGGCTTATTTTGCAATGTGACTCTGGTATAGCCTCACATGACAGATCATGAGGGAAATAAAAATATGTTAACCCCAATTATGTTTCTTTGCTATATCTTGAAACAGCCCTGCCAAGTTGTCACTTGTGGGGAAAGACTACATTCTATAGAGAATCCCCTTCCCTTTCCAGGGCTTTTTCCTTAACAAAGAAGCTTAGCAAGGGCTTAGCATATGCTAGGTACTCAATACAATGTGTCAAATAAATGATTTATGTAATTAATGAAGAGAGCATGAGAGTGTGCTCAATCTTTGGTATGATCAAGGAGATAGTTTGGTGATTAAAAAAAAAGTCTGATATGAAACAATTATGATCTGTACTCTCTGAAGACTCCTACCTGGAGGCTTCATCTGCATAATGGGAACCTTGAGTTCCACAACCCCTTATCCTAATCCAGACTCTCCCTTCTATTGATTCTAGGTGTTCAGACAATAAGTTCACTCTTTCAACCAATTGCCAATTAGAATACCCTTGAATCCATCTACAACCTGGAGGCCCCCGCTTTGAGTTGTCCCACCTTTACGAGCCAAACCAATTAACATCTTACATGTATTGATTGATGTATTGTGTCTCCCTAAATTGTATGAATCCAAGCTGTAGCCCAACCACCTTAGGCACAAGTTCTTAGGACCTCTTAAGACTGTGACTTGGGTCACTGCTCACTCATATTTGGCTCAGACTAAATGTTCAAATATTTTATAGAAGTTGACTCTTCATTGATACCTGTTGAACAATATATTCATAGCGCCTAGCAAGGACTTAACATATGCTACGTACTCCATTTTATGTGTCAAATGAATGAGTTATTAGTCAATGAAGAGAGTATAAAAGTGTGTTCAGTCTTTTCTATGAGTCATACAAATGTGAAACTTATCCTTCTTTATGAAGTATTTTCTCCATATTCTTTAAGTATTGGCTTGGGATGAATAAAATGCCAACTGTTACATCCTATGCCAGTAACTAAATTCTTTCTTTCTAAGGACCTCTTCTTTAAAGCACTGCTGCATGGACAAGTCCCAGAACAGGGGGTTTTGCCTCAGGCCAGAAAGACTGAAGTTATTCAAAGTATAAAATAGCCAGAAACAAAATATAACTGAAGGAGAACTCTCAACTCTCCCGCAAATTTTCTTCTAGGTCCTTGCATTTGCACTCTCTCTTCTTCCGTCCCTTACACGCTCCAGTTTTGATTCCATTCTGTCTACCTTGCACACATTTCTGAGTTTTCCCTGAGTTCTGATTCCTCCTTTCCTGCAATGATTCCCTTGGACCATCTACCTTGTATAGTCCTAAAACCCCCTTTCTCGAATATTAGTCAATTTGTATTTCATTTTGACTTCCAGAAATGCCCTTGGGTGAGCAGTTACTTGTGTCAGGAACAACTGTGTCTACTCTAATGTCAGCCTCCTAGGAGTGGCCTGATTCAACCTGGATAGCCCTTGTAGTTCCTAATCTGATGGCTCATTTAGAATCCCATCTCCCTCAAAGACTAAAGAAAACATTTTGAAAGGGGGAAGATGTGGGCACTAACTATTTAGTTTTCTTTTCTTACTAGTGCCCTTTGATCCAAAGCTCCTTCAGACAAGAAATACGGTTAATATACTAAATATATACACATCAATTTCAAACTTACGGAGTTAATATACTACCTATGTACACATCAATTTCAAACTTTCCTGATGTTTGCAAAGGAATGCAGATTATCATTTGTTTTCTTCTTTCATTCCTTCCTTCTTCATACACCTATTATTCCACAAATAATAATGAATAATTAGAAGAAGAATGAGTGAAAGTAGATGGCAGAGAGAGGTTATGCTCACAAAATACTGGCGCATTCCTCTATATTTCCCTGTCTCCCATGCGGTTATGTTGGGGACACATAATTTTATCCTGAAAAGGGATGCGTGTTATTTCTACATCATCTCTATTTTTAGAGCCAAGACTTATCATCTCCATTCCTTTCCTAATCTTCAGCAGTGACACTGGAGAATGTATGTCGAGATGGTATAGTTGCAGGATACAAGAGCCTAAATTCTAAGTTATTGCAGTCGCACACAGCTCTGCAGAGCTGTCTAAACACCATAGATCTTTGGGTGAACAAGAAAAGCTTTGATTTTACTTAGAGAAGGGTATTACTGCAACATAGATACGTGGCATAAAAGAAATAATTGCATACATATAGGAGAATTTCAAAGGTCAATAATTTGGCATCTGTTTTGTCCTGAGCCACAAATGAACTGAAAAATTATCTATCTATCTATCTATCTATCTATCTATCTATCTATCTATCTCAAAACTATCTACTTTCAAGCTATATACTATATATAATTATATATATATAGACAATTAACTATATCTATATATATTTTCCCTGAGTACATGTTGTTTGCTAATCATGCTTTTATATGCATTATTATGCGGTGACATTTTATATGTTATATTTAGTCTAATGAAATAATTCTGTGAATAATGAGGTTTTAGAATGTATTTAACAAGTATTCAAATAATGCTTATGATCTTTCTTCTGGTCTACAACAGTAACCTCTCAACTACGGACACATTTGTACGTGATTAAAAACAGTGAATTCTCACAATTAAGAGTTAGGCATAATTCTCAGCAAACTAACACAGGCAACAAAAAGCCAAACAGCTCATGTTCACACTCATAAGTGGTAGTTGAACAATGAGAACACATGGACACAAGGAGGGGAACATCACACACCCACCGGGGCCCGTTGAGGAGTGGGGGGTAAGGGAAGGGATAGCATTAGGAGAAATACCTAACATAGATGACAGTTTAATGGGTGCAGCAAACCACAATAGCACATGTATACCTATGTAACAAACCTGCACATTCTGTACATGTATCCAAGAACTTAAAGAATAATAATAACAACAACAACAACAAAAAAAAAAGAGTTAGGCACTATTGTGTCTATTATGCAGATAAGAAGACAGAGGCACAGGGAAGAGTCCATATAACTTGTTTGTGGCAGACTTGGGATTCGGATTCAGTCAACTTGACTTCATAGTCAGTGGAGTTAATCACTATTATATGCTAGGCATCATAGCAGCAACTGTTCACATTTACTTCAGAGTAAATATACCAAGTATGTGAATGTATGCAGCTGCATCAATATATTTGCCTGATGGGCACTGAGGAGACAGTATGAACTAGAGACTAGCTGTGGTGCCTCTCATCCCCGCCATGTGGTAGTAGGATGGCCCATATTCTGCTTTTGGAGCTGACTCTTCCTCTACCCTCCTGTTCCTGCTTCAGGCTTCAGTCCTATGAAATATGGCATCCTAATACCATCTGTATCTCATGTGGTTTTTAAATAGCAATATTACAGTAGCTATCAAAGGTCCAAATATCAAATCAGATGACAGTTTTCCTGGTCTCAGACTAGACCTTTCTGTTGGATTTGACACACAGCACTCTCTCCTTGAGGAAATGCCTTTCTAGTGCCTTCCTTTTGCATTATTCTAGTCTCTTTGTGGATATGTCTCCAAAGAGGTCGTGAGTTCTTTTCTAAACTTTTCATCACTCATTAGACTTGGATAACCTCTCTTCTCCAGAGGTCTTTTCTATCTGTAAACTTCCATACCTCATCTCTAATCTAATCTGATTTTTCTGAAGGAACTTAACTACTTTTATCCAACCACTTATGTGTTTTCTTCTCTTTTTCTGTGTGTGATGCCAAGTTCTCCTGATTCTTTTGTGACCTCCCTAACAATTCCCCCAGGGTTCCTTTGATTGGTTTTTCCCCTTTCTCTCCTTCTTGACCTTTAATTAGTAGCAAACCTTAGGTCTCTATCTTAAATCCTATTCTCTCCTTAGTCTACATGTTTTTTCTGGGTAAGTTCATTCTGTTTCATAATAGTAAACTCTACCTATGAGCTTCTATGGTGCAAATATTTATCTCTAGATGTTTCCTGAACTCTGGAATGCCTATTTGATTCCCCTCTTACAAGGCTAGTTGATATCTCAAACTCAATTTTCTAAAGCAGAATTCTTGAATAACCCTTCACAATTATTATTCCCTAGTTTTTTCTTCTCTCCAATAAATTGTTCACATCCTTATTTAAGGCATCATCCTTCCTTACCACTTCTCTAATACATACATCCAATCCATTACCAAGTCTAGCCAATCTTGCCAAGAAAACATATTCTGTTCTGATGAACTTCTCTCAATGACATGAATAGTGCCCTAGTGCAAATTTCCATTATTTCTCACCAAGTGTGTGAGAGCCTCTCAGCTGTATTATCTGAGTCGTTTCCAGCTGCATTGAATTATATTCTCATCAAAAGAGCCAGCATAATCTTGTAAAAATATGACCCAAAACATATCACAATCTCCTGGTGACTTCTTATTACAAGCAATGCTTCGCCTTAGCTTATAAAGCTACAGTGGCTTATGACTTGCTCTTCGGAATCATTTGTGAAACTTTTTTGAATGATCAGATGCCTTTGTCCAGCAAAGCACTGTGCAGAAATCTCGTATTAGTCTTTTCCTTCACCTTCAACATAATTACTCAATTCAAGTGATTAAGTTATAAGATGAATGAAAGTACTGAAGAGAACCTTAGCAGGAAAAACTGGAAAAGAAGCTGTTTCATGCTGAATGTTCTCTACCATCTTTTCTTGATGCACTCTTGCATTAACTATGCTTTGCCCAACAGCTTGGGGGTCACCAGATTCTTTGCGAATGGTGCAGCCTGAAGTCTAACTAACTCCACAGGACATTATTTATATAAAGTTACACAGAGCTCTTCCCCTACACCTCCACCATGCACAAATCCTTAGCTTCTGCCCATAAGGACTGAGGAACTTTGATTTTATTAGACATGCTAGCACTAGCATCCCACATCCATCATAAAATAAATACTGGAATTGTATAACCAACTAGGAAAGCAATCAAATCATTCTAAGACTATGTGAGCAAAATGTTTAAGTATCTCCAGTTAACATATAAAGAAATGCAAGCTGGAGGGTCATGACATAGGTCAATATTACATACCGGAAAAGTACAAGCACTTTTGGGGGAGGCTTCTAGCAACTCTGCTAAGAATAAAAGATCAGAACTGGGATTTGAGGTGGCTCAAGATCCGTGATGTGCAGTTTGACATCAACAAATTAATTTTCTACTAAAACAAAAACAATGCCACAGTTCCAAGAAATACCATTGAATTCAGAGACTTCACAACATAACACACACACTGATGAGGCTACAATCCTAAAGTGCATGAGATCGGCATATAATAACCAAGAAAACGAGACCAAGGCACAAAAGAAATGAAAATCAGCTGAGAACAATCGCAGTATGACATGTTGGAATGAACATCGTATATGGACTTTAAAGCAGCTGTGTAACTATGTTCAGTGAAGCAAAAAAGATATTCTCTTTAATAAATGAAAAGATAGAAACTCTGCATCACGTAAGGACTTCATGAGGCAGCTCGCAGCTCTCTCACTGCTCATCACTAGCTGCCTCGCAATGCACCCTCCAGCAGCCCTGCTCAGGTTGCCAATCACTCCACTCAAGACCCTCACTTGCCTGAATGCCTTTGCCCATGCTTTTCCCTTCTTCTGGGAATTCCCTGCCTCTTTACCTGGATAACCTAAGCTCTTTCTTTGCATCTTAATTTCTACACAAACCTTACCTAATTCTCCCAGGCTGCATGAGGTTTTTTATGTGTCCTTCATGCCTTGTGCATTTTTGTACCTGTGCTACTTTAGAATTATAATAAAGTAAACTGCATGTGTGCATAGATTATCCTTTAACTTGTGAGCTCTTCTAGGGCAAGAGCTTTGCTTAATTACGTTTAATTCATCTTATATAGTCCCTACCTTCTAACAAAATGTTTGTCGAATAAATGGAGAAATAATAAAGGTAATAATGCATAATATCCACTGACATGTTGTCTTTCTTTACATTTATTGCTATTATTTAATTTTTAATTAAATAATATTTTATTAATATCCCTATGAGGTGGATATATTTATTCAACTCTGTTTTATAATTTTATGAACTTAACTTTTTTGTAGTTAAAAGGATTTCTGAATCTTTTCTAAAGTACCAGAACAATGTGTTGTTGAACATCAAAATGTGCACATCTAGGCTGGGTGCAGTGGCTCATGCCTGTAATCCCAGCACTTTGGGAGGCTGAGGCGGGTGAATCACGAGGTCAGGAGGGCGAGACCATCCTGGCTAACATGGCAAAACCCTGTCTCTACTAAAAATACAAAAAAATTAGCCGGACATGGTGGCATGCACCTGTAGTCCCAGCTACTTGGGAGGCTGAGGCAGGAGAATTACTTGAACAGGGAGGCAAGGTTGCAGTGAGCCGAGATTGCTCCACTGCACTCCAGCCTGGGCAACAGAGTGAGACTCCATCTCAGAAAAAAAAAAAAAAAAAAAGAAAATGTACATCTAAATACTAGGCCATACTAACATTTTCTGAAATACTATGTGATTTAAGGAAGTATTTTACCTTTGAGTATCATCACAGATTCTTGCTCCAAAATTAAGGGAATGTAATGCATAACTGGTTTTCAAACTGGAATTTTTGAAGTTGGATCAAAGGTTATTATTGCCTACCAAAGGGAAATGCCAACATTCTCTGTAATAAATCTTCATAGGCACATTAGAATATCCAATCATTGTCTTTAGTTTGACATTTTGCATACCTGACAGGGTAAGATTGGCAATCTTTTGCTGATAAGAAACTTAGATTGGCTGCTTCAGACCTTTCATCTATAGAATATGAAGAAGGAAGAGGAGGGGGAGAGTTTCTTTCAAATTAAGTAGAGTTTATAGAAAGAAAAATAAAAATGCTTTCAGAAAATGATTTCCAATGAGAAAGGAAGATGTAGATCAATATTAGTGGAAAAATAAGAAACCGTGGAACATAATCTCCTTTCACTCTTGTAGCATAAAATACAATGCTAAAAACCTTCCCTTCAGCCCTGTAAGGTGTCACCATGGAAAGCTCTGAGAAGGAAGAAAGAGGAAGAAAGTAGAGAAGATTTTCATTTATACAATATGACCTTTTGTGTATAAGATTCTGCCTTAAGTATGGCTCAGAGTCTTCTGGAACTACCCTGAAGAAAGCAACTGTAAACTGATGAATATACACACATACCATGTTCTTAGGACACTTCAGAGTAAATCATGTCAGGCAGTTTTTAAACAAGGGTTGAAACTCTGAAGAAGGGAATGGCACGCATGAGTTACTCATTTTTGTGGCTTTTAGCCTAAGGGCAAGCCAAACTCAGGGCCAAGCAGGGCTGCTATGGTTGCTGTATTTCTTTTTTTAGCTGAGTAATCAGAGAACAGATTTTGTGATAACTAAAGCTACTGGGAAGTAAAGGGGAATTATCCGAAAAGGAATAGTCAGAGAGGAGATGCCCCCAGTTTTCTGTATAAACTCTGCCCAAATTGCTGGCTGTTCTCTGAATTGTACATGTCTGGGGGAGGCTGCTAGCAACTCTGCTAAAAATAAAAGATTAGAACTGGGATTTGAGGTGGCCCAAGTGCCATGATGCGCAGTTTGACATCAACAAAATTAATTTTTTACAAAAACAAAAACAACAACCCAGTTTTCAGGAATACAATTGAATTCAGAGACTTCACAATATAAGACACTCAATGATGAGGCTGCAATCCCAAAGTGCATGGCATATAAATAACCAGGGAAACATGACCAACATGCAGAAGAAGTTATAATCAACCAAGAACAATCTCAGCACAACACGTGGAAATTCATCTTATATATGGACTTTAAAGCAGCTGTATAACTACGTTCAATGATGTAAAAAATTATCTTAATTAATGAAAATATAGAAAATCTTGGCAGTGACATGAAAACTATAATTAAAGAATTAAGTGGAAATTCTAAGAACTCAAACACACAGTATCAGAAAAAATTGAAAGAGAGGGAGGGAGGAAGGAAGGAAGGAAGGAAGGAAGGAAGGAAGGAAGGAAGGAAGGAAGGAAGGAAGTTGGTTACAAGGTAGAACAGAAATGCTAGAATAATAGTCAGTGACCTAAAAGTTATGTCATTAGAAATTCTCCAAAATGAAAAGGAGAATAAATTAAAAAGTAGATGGAAGAAGAGAAAAGAAGACATAGAAGCCTATAAGATAATAATAAAAATGCTAAGATTTGCATGCTTACAGTCTCATCAGAGAGAAATGAGGCAGATACAGTTTATGTTTGAAGATATAATGACTGAAAACTCCCCAGATTTGTTGAAAGACTTAAAGTCTGTAGAATCCTGAAGCTAAATGAACTGCAAGCAAAATAGATCCAAAAAAAAAAAAAAATCTTAGGCACATTAGAGAAAACTGCTAAAACCAAAGATAAAGAGAAAATCTTGGAAGTCATCAGAGAAAAATAACACATTTTTTTAGAGGAAACTAATGGTTTCAGTTAGCATTAACATCTCTGTGAGAAACTACAGAGGTCAGGAGACAATATAATATCTTTAAAGTGATGATGTTTGTTTTTGTTTTTGTTTTTCGTGGGTTTTTCTTTTTGAGACGGAGTCTCGTTCTGTCGTACAGCGGTGCAATCTCGGCTCACTGCAACCTCTGCCTCCCAGATTCAAGCAATTCTCCTGCCTCAGCCTCCCAAGTAGCTGGGACTACAGGCGTGCTCCACCACGCCCAGCTAATTTGTGTATTTTTAGTAGGACGGGGTTTCACCATGTTTGCCAGGATGGTCTCCATTTCTTGACCTCGTGATCCACCCGCCTTGGCCTCCCAAAATGCTGGGATTATTGGCGTAAGCCACTGCACCTGGCCTAAAGTGCTGATTTTTTTTTAAAAGCCCTGTCAAACCAGAATAGTTTATTTAGGAAAAAAATAACATTCAGGAACAGTGATAAAATTAAGGCATTTTCAGACCCAAGGGAGCTGAGAACATTCATCTGCAGCATACTTACAGCAGAGGGAATGCTAAAGAAGGTGTTTCAGTCTAAAGAAAAATTGATACCAGATGAAAACTCAGAGCTTCAGGATGAAACAGCTTCAGAAAGGCTAAATACGCAGGGAAAAAACAGAAACAATTATTTTTTCCTCTTAATTTCTTTGTAATGCATGGAGCTACTGAAAGCAAAAATTATACTAATGTCTTGGTGACACATAATAATCTGAAAGTAAGATAAATGAGGAGTCTAGTATAAAGAATGGAGGGGAATAGGCAGAGCACAGGGGATTTTGAGGGCAGTGAGATAGTCTGTATATGCTATAATGATGGGTCCATTTATTATACATTCATCCAAACCCATTGAATGTATACCAAGAGTGACCCCTAGTGTAAGTGATGGATGCTGGGTGATAATGATGTGCCAGTAGAAGTTTATCAGTTGTTACAAATGCACCACTCTGGTGGAGGAAGTTGATTATGGGCGAAGCATGCATGTGGGGTGGGGAAGAGGGTATATGGAACATCTCTGTAACTTCTACTCAATATTGCTGTAAACCTAAAATTGCTCTAAAAATACATTGATTTTAGGAATGGAGAAAAAGGCAAATGGATATATGTACTTTCAAGGCTTCCACATGTTATGTTAAGTGGTATGTTGATTCTAAGAAGAAATAAAGATTTTTAAAAAACACATATTATAAATCCTAAAGCAACCACTTAAAAATGATGCAAAAAGACATATTAAAGAGCCAATAAATGAAAATAAAATTCTAAAAAACATGGTAAAATTACCTAAAGTCAGAAGGAAAATGGAACAGAGGAACAAAAATGGGGTGAAGGACAAAAATGAAATAAATAATAAAATGATAGACTTAAATCCGACCGTATCCATAATTATGTTGAATATAAAAAACTAAACACTTCAACTAAAGGCAGATACTATCTGAACAAATCAAAAGTCAAAGCACAATTATACAAGGTCACCATTGATGTACATTACATATAAATATACAGGTTCTAAGTCAATGGAAGGAAAATATATACCATTGAAATGGAAAGCATGAGAAGTCTGAAGTAGCATGTTGCTATCAGATAAAACATATTCTAAAATCAGGAACATTAAGAGAAATTAAAAATAAAAGCCCTATGAGACAGGTAGGAGATGCTATTATTACTATATCAATGTAACAGATGAGAAAAATAAGACTTTAAAAGGTGAGCTTGTTTAAGAATGTTTGGCTTACAACACTTCAGACCAGAGTACAAGTCTTCTTATCCCCAGTAGCCAACAATGCTCAGCATGAGGAAGTTAGTCCACCAGTGACTGCTGAAAGAACAGTCTGCTACCAGTCATCAGGGCACAGTAACCCAATGACACACTGTCCACACTGCCATTCACAGTATACTATGCACAGCGTTCGGATATGCTATAGTCGCTGTAGTTAACAGTCACTGTCTTATCGTTCCAGGAACTTAGAATTACCCCTGCACTATCAGCCACATGTTTACTGTACAGACTTCTAGATTACTGCAGTGTGACCGAACCCTGGCCACTCTTGATTTCCAAGAATCTGTGTATGATACAACAAAAGCCTCTGTTTTTATGTTCTTCGTAATTTTGAAACTAAAATTGAGTAGGTTTCATTAATTGGGTACCTGAAGTTGTAATGTATTTAACATAGGTAGTTTGTGGCCATGTCTAGCTGAAACAGATTTGAAACTTGGAGGAAGCTGTTCAGAAATGAGATAACAAAGAATATGAAAAGAGGGAAAAAGAGGTTGGACATGATGGCTCACGCCTATAATCCCAGCACTTTGTGAGGCCGAGGCGGGTGGATCATTAGGTCAGGAGATCAAGACCATCCTGGCCAACATGGTGAAACCTGTCTCTACTAAAAATACAAAAATTAGCTGGGTGCTGTGGCATGTGCTTGTAATCCTAGCTACCCAGGAGGCTGAGGCAGGAGAATCGTTTGAACGAGGGAGTCGGAGGTTGCAGTGAACCAAGATTGAGCCACTGCACTTCAGCCTAGTGACAGCGAGACTTTGTCACAAAGAGAGAGAGAGAGATCAGTGGAAGTAAAAGAAAGTGTTGGAAAAAGTTCAAATCTTTTATTTCAGCTGATTCCTGAAACCCATCTTCATTCCCATACATGGGTCCTTTGAAAATTATGAATACTTTTCAAATGATTCTCCTTTTGGCTTATGTTTATTCTTGGTGTATTGTATCTGTCTCCTGCTAAAAAAGAAATGGAAAAAACAGAGTTGACAAATATATTCATTTACTCCTTAGAGTGACTTAGAATTAGGAGTATCTCTCCCATTCATAATGTTTTTATTTTTAAATGTAAAATAGAAAGATTATTTTAAAAAAACACACACACACATTTCAAGTAGCAGCAGTGAGCTGATGATAGAGATCTTCTGGGAGAAGGGAAAGGACTTTTCAGTATCCCTAAATTTTCATTAAATTGCCAGCTGCCTATTCTCCTTCCACAGCAAGCAGGTTCAGCATGGTGCATTGCTGGGCCTGCAGCAATAATCCACAGCAGCAAGTACAGTGCATCATCCAATTATATGGTCTATTGTTTCATTATTCACCCTACATCGGCTGCATCTGTCACAAACCCCATCTCCTTCATTTTCTACTAGCAAGCTTACCCTCCCCCTGCACACACAGCAATCATATCCTGCTCTGAGTAACTTCAGTATCCCATTAGTCTCAGTAAGCAACATGCTTCACTTCAATTATAAATTTAGAAATAGTATTCCTACTCCTACCACCCATTTAGGCCCATATTTTGCCATGAACCTAGAGTAATGAGAGTGAATTATGAAAATAGAAATTTGGTAACACAAAATTAAAGTAGCTTCTATCCCCTGCTCTTTGATGCACACCTCAATGCAAGTAAAGTCACACACGTAACAGACACACCCCATACACCCTGCACACACACATACCACATTCACACAACACTTGCATGCACACAAACACACACACACAGGCACAGCCACATACACCAGGAGAGCCTGGCATTTGGTCAGGTAGTTAATTAATGTAACACATTTTTTGAGCCATGCTACATTTTCCTTTTGTTAAATCAATCAAATAACACTTGGGCAACACTATAGGATATAAAAGGGAAATGTAAGTTTTACATCTGCCTTAAAGGAAATTACGTTGCAGCAGGAGGAGAAAATATATACATGGAGACTATTTCTTGACAATTAGTAAGAAAGTCTAGAAATGAGATTCAGGACATCTGGGCCCTATCTCCAGCTTAAACAATCAGCAGCCAGGCAAACAAACAAGAAAACAAAGTAACAATTTTCATAGAAACTATTTTATATAAGGAACTTATAAGGTAATTATTAAAAGCCTGGATAAGCAAAGATGAATACTGAAGTAACAGTGCCAATTACTATAAAAATTAGCTATCCTCTCAAGGACTGGGAAAAATTGAAAATCTTGCAGGTTACTGCTGTAAGCTTTTAAAACTAAGCACTAGGCATGACCCCTTTGTGTCTCTGGCTTAAGGTAGGGTAACCTCCTTGGCCTCTGGCCCCATGACTTTCAGTCTAATAGCAACCTTCTAGCACTAACTATTCCAATTATAGAAAGAGTCATACAATGAAGAGGGTGAGGAAAGGACAGTAAAAATAATATTGCCCCATGTGTACAGCAAAACCCAAGTAACTACACAAAAGGAAGGCTTCATGCGACGTACACACCTTCTACTTGGTTGAGCTTCCATCTAGGTCATCAGAAGGAGAACACTAGCTGTTTGCTCATATGAGGGTAGAAGAGGGACAGATCTGGAAGAAAATCTCAGGAGATTGCTTGGATATGTCTGTTATTTCATCAGACATCTACATGTTGAACTAGGCAGCTGAATATGCAAGTCTGGAATTCAGGTGTGAGTTTTTTCCTGGAGATAGTAATTTTGAATTTATGAGAATCTAGTTATTTAAAGTCATGATATCCTATGAAATCATCAAAGGAGTGAGTATGGATAGAAGAGAAAATAAACTGAGATAGAAATGAACTGAGATGTGAGTCCTGAGCCATACTGAAAGTTAGTGGTTGGTAGGAAAGAAATATTCAGCAGAAAAAAAAAGAAAAGAATAAGACAAAATGGGTAACAGAGCAGACTCACGGAGCCCAGCAAAGCCAGCCTGCAAAGACTTCCAGGCAGAGGAACGGATCATCTTGGCTGATGCTTACATCATTCAGGATCAAACGATAAGATAGAAATCTTACTAGATATTTAAATAGAGAAAATTTGATACATATCATCATTAACTACCTGTTTAAGAACTGAAAAAAATAAATAAATAAAATATTAGAGGTCAGAGGAAACTGCTATCACCAAGGGCCTGAGGAAGCAAAATAAAGCGACTGGAATTTATAAATTGAGAAGTTTGGGGAAAAGGAGCTGAAACAGGCATTCCAGGAGGGAATGCACGAGTTGGTGTGTATATCTAAGCTCAGAAAAGAAGCCCTAGACAGCCAAAAAAGTGAGAGGCCGGCTGGTGCTGGTGTCTCTGAGAAGACATGATAAAGCTGGTAGCTGGATCAGCATGTGCTGAAAAAATATTGCAATTTTTCATGGATAAATAAAATTGTATATATTTATTGTAGACAACATGATGTTTTGATATATGTATACATTGTGGAACAACTGTCAATCTAATGAATATATTTATTACTTCATATAGTTATTTTTTGTGTGTGGTGAGAACATTTAATATCAAATTTCTTAGCCAAATTCAAGTATACAGTACATTTTTATTAGCTATAATTACCATCGTGTACAATAGAACTCCTGAACTTATTCCTCTTGTCTTACTGAAATTTTGTATCCTTTGACCAACAACTCCACAACCCCAACAGCAACCCCAACAGCAGCCGTTGCTAATCACCAGTTGATTCTCTGCTTCTATGAGTTTAACGTTTGCAATCAAACACTGCTGTGGGAAGGAACTGCTGCTTCCTTGGTGAACAAACATGGCTGAGATGTTGTTGCCAGGAATGGAAAGCATAAGCCAGAACAGGGTAAGTAGGATGGACAGTGTCCCTTTTTTTTTTTTCCTGAACACTTCCAGTCTGTTGAGCTCAATGACGTGACTGATTGACTGAATGAGGTAGAGCACTAGGTCTTTGTAAGAGACCAGTAAGTGGCTGAGAGAACAGGTAACAGGAGGGGCCTGTTATGAAACCTGGATATGAAACACACTAAGAGAATTACGGTAGAGATCATGAGCCAGGCACTATTCTGTAAGAAATAAGGAAGAGCCATGATGGGAGTTGAAAGTAGGGAAGAATAACCTATGGCAACAGGGAAGAATAACCTAAGGCAACAGGGAAGAATGTTTCAACCAAAATCTACTGAGTGCCAAACCTTTGTGAACAATGTCTGGGTATCTTGAAAGGCAGAATCATAATTGGCCTTTCAACCTTTCAGCCCAGTGATTGGCCTTCCAACCAAGGAGTGGCATTCTTTTTTTCTGTAAAGCATCAGCTAATCCATGTTTTAGGCAGCGGAGACACACGGTCTCACTCACAACTACTCAACTCCACTTCTGCTGCCTGAAGGCACCTCTAGACAGTATTTAAATGAAGAAATGTGGCTGCGTTTTAATACAACTCTATTATTGACAATGAAATTTGAATTTGATATAATGTTTAAATGTCATAAAATATCACTCTTCTTTTGATTTTTTTAACCATTTAAAAATGTAAATACCATTCTTAGCACATGGGCCAGAAAAACACATTTGCTGTTGTAGGGTGTAGCTTGCCCATTCTGTGTTTCCACTAAGGCTCTGCCTTCAAAGAGCATGAAAACTCACAGATAACAGGACATAGGCATAGAAGTATATGACTAAAGGTAGAAAATATAAATACGATTTTGGAGGGATATATTAATATTCCCATTCAAGTTCAGGAATCCAGGAAAACTGTGGAAGAAGTAGAATATGAGAAATTGTAATGACTTAGAAACTGCTGACCTAGACATGGATGAATCACCAGCTCTCAATTCCCAGAGCAGGCAGAGCAGATGTGCTTGTTTGGGTAAAACCTCACATTATTCTTTGCAGCCCTTACAGAGCCCAGTGTTAGTCCTGCCCTCTCTGTTTGGCTACTTTCCATAAATCAGCAAAAGCAGCAGGTGGGAAATTATTATTTTCCTAGAGTTAACATTTTCTAATCTGATCTGTCTTAATGGATCCAGGTAACATTGGACACTACAGAAATCTGAGATGACAGAAAGGAAATGCCCAGACTGTCACAGACTAAATGTAATTTACCTTTGCATTAATGATTTTCCAAGAAGAACCAGCAGGACTTAGAGAGGAAATGGAAAAGAAAAGTGAACTGTCTGGATGAAATTAGCTTCTGCCAAATTGCACCCCTCCTGCTTCCAAAATGACTTGCTTTGGAATTTATGCTTATAAAAATCACATTCTCCTTCACTCAATTTTAGAGAGGCTACTATAATACCACTCTTCATCTCCCACTTTTCTCTCTACCCACACCACTATTCCCAAATTAGGTAACTGGACACCAGAAAGGAAAAAGGATAAAATCATTAAAGGTATGTGAGCACTTGAGCTAAAATCTGAGGGTTTCAATCCCATTTCTGCCACTTTAGATTGTTAAACTTTGAACAAGGTAGATGATTTAATCACTTCGTGCATGAGTTTCTTTATAAAGAAATAGAGATGATAATGGCATCTATCCCATAGAATTGTTATGAGAATTCATTAGGTTAATTTACGCAGATTACTTAAAATAGTCCCTGGTGCAGAATGAGCATTAAAAATTATCATGGACTCTGAAGTCTTATATCAAAGCTATTGGTGACTTCTTGTGACTTAAAGTAGGGGTCCCTAAACCCCAGGCCACAGACTGGTACTGGCCCATGGCCTGTTAAGGGGCCACACAGCAGGAGGTGAGCAGTGGGTGAGTGAGCAAAGCTTCATCTGCATTTACAGCCACTCCCTATTACTCCTGTCAGCTCCGCCTCCTGTCAGATTGGAGGTGACATTAGATTCTCATAGGAGCACGAACTCTACTGTGAATGCACATGCGAGGGATGTAGGTTGCACATTCTTTATGAGAGTCTAATACCTGACACTCCATCACTCTCTCTTGTCACCCCCAGATGGGACCATTTAGTTGCAGGAAAATGAGCTCAGAGCTCCCATTGATTTTATGTTATAGAGAGTTGTATAATTATTTCATTATATATTACAATGTAATAATAATGGAAATAAAGCACACAATAAATGTAATGTGCTTGAATCATCCCGAAACCACTCCCTCACCCTCCGTCCGTGGAAAAATTTTCTTCCACAAAAGCAGTCCCTGATGCCAGAAAGGTTGGTTAGGGACTCTTGACTTAGAGGATCCACTACAAGCTCTCAACATTCTACAATACCCTGAGCCCATTCCGATCTTACACTCTTGTACTCACTGTTTTCTCTAGCTGGAAAGATATTTCTATTCATATTCTTGAAAATCCTAATCATACATTAAGACCCAGCACTAAAATTGGCTTGATTTTGTGCATTTTCTCTGCCTCCACCAAGCATTTAATTCCTTTTGTTATAAGCTTTTGTCAGTACAGCTTTTCTTAGCTTGTGTGGTGTCTAAGTTAAAATGGCTGTGCAGGAACTCTAGCTCTCTGGTATGTCCAGTATAAAAGATATGAAAGGGCAGGGCACAGTGGCTCACTCCTTTAATCCCAGCACTTTGGGAGGCCGAAGCAGGTGGATCACCTGAGGTCAGGAGTTCAAGACCAGCCTGACCAACATGGTGAAACCCTGTCTCTACTAAAAATACAAAAACTAGCTGGACATGGTGGCAAGTGACTGTCATCCCAGCTACTGGGAGATGGAGGTTGCGGTGAGCCAAGATGGTACCATTGCACTCCAGCCTGGGTGACAGAGCAAGATTTCTGTCTCAAAAAAAAAATATGAAAGACCTTTTATTACTCTGGAGCAGAGGATAGACTTTCCTACCTCTGTTCAATAATATTTGTTAGCCTCTGCTTCATACACAAAATAGAGTTGCAGGGTTTTATTATTCTTTGACAGAGAATATTCTCAGTGCTTTGGCTCTTAAGAAATTTTCTTCCTTTGGTTCTTCTTGGTATAGCTAAAAGAGACTTTAAAAAAGTAATAAATATCATATGAAAACCTAAAGGGAAATAAGCAAAGGTACACACAGGCAGAAATCACAGAAAGCTCCAGTTCTTGTTATGGAGTAGAGGTTTCAGGTCCTGCCTGGAAACTGAGCTCACAGGCAGGAAAATGCAGCAGAATGAGGTTGTGAATTGAGCTTAGAAATGCGTTATTCAAATCTGGGCCCCAAGACCTGATAGTATTGTGAACTTGGACAGATCTATTTGTCCATGAGAATCTATATTTAGAAATATATAGAATCTATCTTCATAAATATATAGAGTCATAAATGGCTAACACTGCAAAATGCTACTACAATAATTAATTGAGTACTCGTTAATGACAACTTTTGGCACTCATGGGTGTGCTTTGGCTATGTGGGGGTGGCGGGTGTGTTATTTGTGTGTTCCATATCCTAGAATAACACTGTGATTCTAGAGGGATACTACAACTGGCTTCCCAGCCTCCTTCCTGCTCTCTATAACCCAAGTGACAATTCTGATAGACTTCGAAGATCTGAAAGCTTTGACAGATTTTAAAGCACAGTCCAAGAGTGCACATGGATCCTTGGGCCCACCCACTTCTGGTGTCAGATTTAACTATCAGCGGCCCCATAATAGGCTGGCCTTCCTATTAACAATATCAATATGGTATGGTCCAAAACTTCCCCATCAAAAATACAAATAGATGTCTGCCTTAATCCGACAGCAACCACTATGCCCAATACACTAGGAATTACAATTGTATGATAAGAGACTTGCCAAAGCTTCAGGCCTGACTTCCTTCAACAAGACTAGGGCCAGGACCAGTCAGGATTGTTCTCAGCTTGGAGAAAAGGAAAAAAAAAAATCTATAAAGGACGAAGAGGGAAGAGAAAGGAGTGGAGGGGAGGGGGAGAAATTAGCTAAGGTTTTTTTTTTTCTAGAATCGGGAAGGTTTTAGAAGCATGGGTTAAAGAATAGCCCATAGTTAAAATCAGAATGAAAGAGAACAGATTCGTATCACCTGGGAACAATAATTGAATGCAAATATTACGTGAAGAACTTCCTGAGGTGATGGGGGTGTTCAGAAACTTGATAGTGGAGGTGACTGCATTTACTAAAATTCATCTATTGGCAGTATTAATTATCTAAGGGTATGCTTAAAATGGGTGATTTTATAGTATGTAAACTATATACCACAATTAAGTTGTGACCAATCCTACACAGGATGATCTGGGGTCTAGCCAATGAGGTGCTGCCAGGTGGATGAGCTTGTGCCGGCCTCCTGAGATGTGTGGAGCACCTGAGCCAATTGCTTTGTTTTGTTTTTCCTGGCTGGAGAGTTAACACTGCACATGCTCCTTAGGGGCCAGCCCTACAATTGTAAAAGCCCTCTCTGGGCAACTCCTTTAGACTTGAAAGAAGATGGCAACACCTCTGATTTTGGGAACTGGACTCCAGGAAGACTTTTTAGGGCTGCATAGGAAGCTGAGTGGTGCAGTATCTCAGCAGGTCCCTGAGTGAGCAGACAGCTGGGGATGGAAATCTTTACAGAGAGCCCTCACCCAGGTGAGTGCAGGACCTATGTCAGACTCCACTGTGGAGTGGAAGAGTTTGGCAGTGACTCCCCATAGGAAGGTCCCAGTTTTTCAGACTTAAAAATGTGGCATTGCGCATAAAGTAACACAGAAACTATGTCCGAATGTTGGTTCTCATATTTCAGTTCCTGGGGAGCTTCAGTGGTCTCATCTTTGCAATCTTTACGCCAGGAGCTGCCTTAAAGGGATGCGTGCAGATTTAAAGGAGAGAAACCCAGGTGCCAGCACGACCAACTGTCCCAGATTCCTCAGGACTTTGAGGGTTGCCTGGACTGGGGACTTCTGAGTGCTTTAAACGAGGAACTCCAGGCAAACATAGATCCCTCCCTCACCCCTTCCTTAAAGCTTTAGGTGCTCAAATTTGTATCTTCTTAATGATAATTATGGCACCTGTGTGGGATAAGGGTTATGGAGCGGTAGGGGAAAGGATAACATGAGTATGTGGTTTCTGGAAGACAGTGGTAATATTCTGAACTAGAGTAGCAACATTTTCAAAATTAAATGAAAAGAAAATGTGGTGGCTTTAACCCTGGAAGTGTGGGCAGTAGTAGGAGTGGGAATCTAAATTATGAGCAGACATGTAAACATCCATTAAAGCTTTCAACCCTATTCTAGGAGGCAATAGAATCAATTATTTGTAAACAGTTTTTGGAAATAGAGAATAATTTTTCATTTTGACTGAATTGTGATCTTGAACCATCTGGTTTTGGCTCACTTGTTTTTAATCAATCTGATTTCATCAGATGACCTATAGTTATGATGTTTACTCTGTTAATAGTTTCTTTTGCCATGCAGGAGCTCTGTATTTTAACTAGCTCCTATGTGTCAATTTTTGTTTTTGTTTCAATTGCCTATGTTTTACTTAGTCATAAATTCTTTTCCAATGTTTGTTACCAGAATGATGTTTTCTAGATTTTCTTTTACAATTTTTAGACTTTGAGGTCTTATATTTAAATGTGTTCTCTCTCTGGAGTTAATTTTCATATATAGTGACATATAGAGGTCAAGTTTTATTCTTCTGTAGCTAGCTAGCTAGCTGTTGCAGTATCATTTATTGAATAGGGAGTCCTTTCTGCATTGATTATTGTTGTTGACATTATTGAAGATCAGATGGCTGCATATGTGCAGCTTAATTTCTGGATTCTCTATTCTGTACCATTAATCTCTGTGTCTGTTTAACCAGTACCATGCTGTTTGGGTTATTGTAGCCTTCTAGTGAAGTTTGAAGTTGAGTAATGTGATGCCCCCAGCTTTGTTCTTTTTGCTTAAGATCACTTTAGCTATTTGGGCTCTTGTTTGCTTCCGTATGAATTTTAGAATATTTTTTCCTAGTTCAGTGAAAAATGTCATTGATAGTTTGATAAGAATAACATTTAATTGGTACGTTGCTTAGGGCAATATGGTCATTTTAACAACATTGATTCTTTCTATTTATGAGCATGAAATGTTTTTCCGTATGTTTGTGTCATCTCTGATTTTATTCAGAAGTGTTTTTAATTCTCATTTAGGGATCTTTCACTCCTTGGTTAGCTGTACTTCTAAGTTGTGTGTGTGTGTGTGTGTATTGTGAATGGGATTGTGTTCTTGATTTGGCTCTCAGTTTGGACATTGTTGGTGTATAGAAAAGCTACTGATATTCGTACATTGATTTTGTATTCTTAAACTTTGCTGAAGTTGTTTGTCAGATCTAGGGGCTTTTGGGCAGAGACTATGGGGTTTTCTTGGTATACAATCATATTGCCTGCAAAGAGAGATAGTTTGACATCCTGTCTTCCTACTTGGATGCCTTTTACTTCTTTCTCTTGCTTGATTATTCTGGCTCAGACATCCAGTATTATATCGAATAGGAGTGGTAAGAAAGTACATCCTTGTCTTATTCTGCTTCTCATGGGGAAGCAGTTTGTGCTCATTCAGTATGATATTGGCTTTGGGTTTGTCATATTCATTATTATTTTGAGGTACATTCCTTCGACACCTAATTTTTTTAGGGTTTTTAACATGAAGGGATATTGAATTTTATGCAATGCCTCTTCTTTATCTATTGAGATGATCATGTGGTTTTCATTTTTAGTTTTGTCACATTTATTGATTTGCATATGTTGAACTAAGCTTGCATCCCAGGGTTAAAGCCTACTTGGTCATGGTGGATTAGTTTTTGATGTGCTGCTGTGATATGGTTTGGCTATGTCCCCACCCAGTTCTCACCTTGAATTGTAATAATCTCCTAACGTCAAGGGTGGGGCCAGGTGAAGATAATTGAATTATGGGGGCAGTTCTTCCCATACTGTTCTCATTGTAGTGAATAAGTTTCATGAAATCTGGTGGTTATATAAATGGGAGTTCCCCTGCACAAGCTCTCTTGCCTGCTGCCATGTAAGATGTCCATTTGCTTCTTCTTTGCCTTCTGCCATGATTGTGAGGCCTCTCCAGCCATGTGGAACTCGGACTCCATTAAGCCTCTTTCCTTTATAAATTACTCATTCTCGGATATGTCTTTATCAGACATGCTGTATTCACTTTGCTTGTTTTTTTTTTTTTTTTGATGATTTTTATATCTATGTTCATCAAGAAAATTAGCCTTAAGTTTCATTTGTAGTTATGTCTCTGCCAAGTTTTGGTATCAGAATGT
Organism: Cacajao melanocephalus; assembly: GCA_963573385.1. Lineage (NCBI taxonomy): Eukaryota > Metazoa > Chordata > Mammalia > Primates > Pitheciidae > Cacajao > Cacajao melanocephalus. Next base: position 2,230 of record CAUYLG010053529.1, on the reverse strand, counting down.
TGCTGGCCTCATAGGATGAATTAGGGAAAAGTACCTCTTGCTCAATTGTTTGGAAGAGTTTCTGTAGTAATGGTTTCAACTCTTCTTTATATGTCCTGCAGAATTTGGCTGTGAATCTGTCTCATCCAGGATTTTTCCTGGTTGGTAGGCTTTTATTACTGATTCAATTTCAGAACCTATTATTGATCTGTTAATGGTTTAAATTTCTTCCTGATTCAATCCTGGGAGATTATAGGTTTCCAGAAATATGTCCATTTCTTATAGATTTTCTAGTATGTGCATAGAGTTGTTTATAATAGTATCTGAGGGATGTTTGTATTTTTGTGAGGTTGGTAGTAATGTCTCCTTTGTCATTTCTTACGGTGTTTATTTGCATCTTCTCTCTTATTTACTTTATCAATCTTAGTACCTCTTTCAAAGAACTAACCTCTGATTTCATTGATCTTTTGTATGGTTTTTGGTGTATCAGTTTCATGCAGTTCATCTCTGAATTTGTTAATTTCTTGTTTCTTCTGGTTAGGGGGTTTGTTTTCTCTTGTTTTTCTAGTTCCTCTAGATGCAATAACAGATTATTAATTTGAGTCTAACTTTTAAATTTGGAAATTTAATGGTATGAACGTCCCTCTTAACACTGCTTTAGTTGTGTCCCAGAGATTCTGAAATGGTGTATTTTTGTTTTCATTAGTTTCAAATAATTGCTTGATTTCTGCCTCGGTTTTATCATTTACCCAAAAGTTATTTAGGAGCAGATTGTTTAATTTCCACGTAATTGTGTGTTTTTTACTGATTTTCTTTGTATTCATTTCTATTTTTATTGTTCTGTGGTCCCAGAGTGTGGCTGGTATGATTTTATTTATTTTTTTTATTTGCTGAGAATTGTCTTATGGCCTATTGGGTGGTTGATTTTAGGATATGTGCCATGTGCATATCCAAGAATGTATATATTGTTGTTTTGAGGTAAAGAGTTCTGCAGCTATCTGTTAGGTATGCTTGGTCAAGTGTCAAGTTCAGGTCCCAAATATTTTGGCGAATTTTCTGCCTTGATGATCTAATATTCTCAGTGGGGTTTTTAAGTCTCCATATTATTGTTTGGTTATTTAAGTTTCTTCATAAGCTTCAAATAATTTTTTTATGAATCTAGATGCTCCTGTGTTGAATGCATATGTATTTAAGATAGTTAAGTTTTCTATTTTTTTTTCTTTTTTTAAATTGCATTTTAGGTTTTGGGGTACATGTGAAGAACATGCAAGATTGTTGCTTAGGTACACACATGGCAGTGTGATTTGCTGCCTTCCTCCCCATCACTTATATCTGGCATTTCTCCCCATGCTATCTCTCCCTAACTCCCCACCCCCTGCTGTCCCTCCCCTATTTCCCCGTGACAGACCCCTGTGTGTGATGCTCCCCTCGCTGTGTCCATGTGTTCTCATTGTTCAACACCCACCTATGAGTGAGAACATGCGGTATTTGATTTTCTGTTCTTGCGTCAGTTTGCTGAGAATGATGATTTCCAAGTTCATCCCTGTCCCTAAAAAGGACACAAACTCATCGTTTTTTATGGCTGCATAGTATCCATGGTGTATATGTGCCACATTTTCCCTGTCTAGTCTATCATCGATGGGCATTTGGGTTGGTTCCAGGTCTTTGCTATTGTAAACAGTGCTGCAATGAACATTCCTGTGCATGTGTCCTTATAGTAGAACAATTTATAATCCTTTGGATATATGCCCAGTAATGGGATTGCTGGGTCAAATGGAATGTCTATTTCTAGGTCCTTGAGGAATCGCCACACTGTCTTCCACAATGGTTGAACTAATTTACAACCCCACCAACATTGTAAAAGTGTTCCTATTTCTCCACATCCTCTCCAGCATCTGTTGTCTCCAGATTTTTTAATGATCGCCATTCTAACTGGCATGAGATGGTATCTCAATGTAGTTTAGATTTGCATTTCTCTAATGATCAGTGATGATGAGCATATTTTCATAAGTTTGTTGGCCTCATGTATGTCTTCTTTTGTAAAGTGTCTGTTCATATCCTTTGCCCACTTTTGAATGGGCTTATTTGTTTTTTTCTTGTAAATCTGTTTTAGTTGTTTGTAGATTCTGGATATTAGCCCCTTGTCAAATGGGTAGATTGCAAAAATTTCTTCCCATTCTGTTGGTTGCCAGTACACTCTAATGACTGTTTCTTTTGCTGTGTAGAAGCTGTGGAGTTTGATTAGGTCCCA